>JAHWFP010113666.1:146024-179184 GCA_023313725.1 Lithobius niger
CCCCCCCCCCCCCCCCCCCCCCCCCCCCCCCCCCCCCCAACCAAAAGCGAAGGGTGTATAGAGGTAGATCTTTCGTTAGTTAACTCTGGACGACCATAGGCCTATATACTTCCCAAAGAGGCTTACTATCCAGGTTTGTTTCTCAGTTTGTCTTCCCTCCAACGACAAAAAGAGTATTGTGTTGTTCAATAACATTTGTATTGTAAAATTCTTTTGTTGAAACCATTAACTCACCATGCCTACAGCAATGTACAGCATAGCACCCTCTTAACAATGCCTTGGCATCCCAACTCCAAGCTGGCATTCCATTTACCAGCTGTCAATCCAGTAAGTCACTTTCGATATATGTAATTAAAAATTATTCCTCCCCTTTTCCTCCACAAGTCTCAATTTCAGTCGGTATGCCCCCAATACATCATTTGTATTCCTCCCCCTCCCATTAGAGTTGCTTTGTAGCAGAAACGGCAGTGGCAAGCGAGTCTATATTTAACATCAAATCCTGAACAAATAAACATCAATAGCCCTAACTACTACTTGTAATTCTTTCTAATTCATAATTCCGCCCATAATCTAGCCCTTGACGCTATGAGGGGTCGTCTAGGAAGGACGCCAAAAGGCCAGCTACCCCGGGCGTAAAATTTACTTTTAATCGCTCCCGCTGGCTCCCCCCCCCCCTCACATCCCCTCCATTCGTACTGAGTCGTGGACCCAGGCAGACAGTTCTCGAACTAGTGTCCGTTTTTTACTTTTGCAGAAAAAGTACGTTGAAAATTACGCTGTGTAGGATTTTACCAAATAAATAATGTGTGAAAAATATTCCTTGTGGTGCGAATAGTTCAAGTATACGTGTCAGATCACAACAACTTGCGTTTAAACGAACTTGCAACGAGGAAGACATTTTGTTGTCCAGCCAAGGCCGACTTGATTGGAAGTTGCGTGTCTTGCCTCCCGACTCTATGTCTAAGCCTCGTAGCATTGCTATGGCAATGGTAAATAAATGGCTTGGAGCCAGGAGCGGAAACCTGCTGCTTCTTTCCCAGACGGTCTTCTACAAACGTTGGAATTCAAAGCGAATTTACATGAGCCCACCCACTCTCACGTCCGTCCTGTGGACGTGTAAGAAAGAATAATTTTTTCGCGATGAGGGTGGTTGCACCTTGGAACTCGCTTCCAGATGTTGCGGTTTGTGCAGTCTCACTGGAAGCCTTTAGATTAACCCTTGACAAGTCCCTCTTTTGCAGTTCTTGAAGCGACAACATTAAATTTAAATTGTGTTGGAGCGGTGTAAGTTGGCTTTTTGTCCTTCCGTATTCCGTATACCATTCCGTAAAGTGCATATTATTATTATTATTTCATTTATTCGCTATTGATAACAGTTGCTGACGAAATCTTTACATCAGCTTTTAAACGTAATGTTTACGGTTTAGTTGATGAACGTTTGGAGGCACGCCTTCAAGGGGCGGTCAAATTTCTACTTAAAAATGACAAGGTTTTTTAGTCGTCTGTGCAGCCGCACGGCTGAGAAGACTTGCAACGACTTTGTCCGTCCCGTCCATCCGTTGGCTTTTTCAACTTACGAACGTTGTCAGATAGAGACAAACGTTTTGTCACCATTAGATTCAGCGACTGATAAATTAGTTTGAGAACACGTCAAATTAAAACGTCGTTGCTTCTCGGCGTAACCTAATAAAATATCCGGGCCGGGCCGGATGAATGGGCCTACTCTCGAACCAAATTCGCCGTTAGCTGCTACTTAACGAAACTAAAACGGTAGGTAAAAAAATTAGGCCTAAAAGCTGGAAATTAGACCTTAAATCATGTTGCCACAGCAACGTCAAGGCCCAACACCGTGTTGCATAAATGAATACGCCTATTTTAGAACTCAATTCTCCGTTGCTACTCACGAAATTAAAACGGCAAATAAAAATTAGGCCTGCAAGCTGACAATTGTGGCTAAAATCTAAAACTAGGCCTAAACGCTAACACAGTTTTAACCGGCAATTGTGATGGTTATTACTTTTAGATTATTTAGTAGAAAGCGCTGTTGCAGTGCGTGATAGAGGTGAGCGCCTCGACATTTTCGAAAGTGGCTGAAGTGTACAGAAGACCGGTTGTGACTAGGTAGTCACTGGAGCCGGTTGTTTTTGTACATCCATAAACAATTTTATAGATTTACGAACGTACAAAATTCTCAAATTGCCATCGATTGCATGTCGAAAATTTGAAACTGATCGTACAACTTGGGGGTTCCAAAGCGAACTTGGCTGCGCTTCGTAAATAACGCTGCTGGTATATATCTTTCGTTTAATCGCGTTCGAGCTATAATTCAAAAGTCAACGATCGGGAGCAAGCTGCCGAGGAAGAACGAACGCGTGTAGTTGGATTTGAATACTAAATTAAGTACCATTTAGTTTATTGCGGCTATAGGTGAGACGGGGGAGGGGGAGGGGAGGGGTATGGAAGTGAGTGACATGTTAATCACTGTAATTCAACGTCAGGAAACTCGCCACGATCATCGGTTTACCTCAATGATCGATTTACAATTCCGCGCATGATTTTTGCTGTCGGGAGATGAGCGGATTACTTTGTTTGAATTCTTGTCTTAATTTTTTTTAGGGGCGGCTAGATTAAGATTCTTTTTTTTTGCGTAGTGAAATTCGGCAGCCTATTTATTTGTATTATTTATTGAATATATTTTTTTGCGTTTGTATTTGCTGGTATGAACGTCGGTGGCGCTGGCTGACATCGTGATCATGGTCGGCGCTTGGGCAAAAGCTAGTTAGCGCCATTAGAACCCAGAATCACAAACGTGGAGTGTAAAGAGGCTTAACGGACCGTATGCAAATGACGTCGTACAAAGGGGAGTGGGATTTTCGTAGGGAGGATGTACGACGATACATAGCAACTGAATGACCGGCCACGAAGCTGGGAAATTTTGCCGTTCAAGCTGCCGTATTTCTGCGAATTCTAGGGTTGAAGCCATAGTATAGAGTGACGAAATGTTGATATTTGCGACACCATTTTCAAAATTGGGAAGAGGCGGAGGGAGGGGCGAAAGTTGTGACGCAATGCAAAAGTGGAGGGTTATAAAGCATAAATTTGTGAAATTTGTGTGACATCATTTGTGAACTGCCCATAATTAAAGGATACAAGCCACATCGCTCGCTCCGTTGGCGTCGTCTCACTTCGCTCGAGCAGGTTCTTTATTGCTGCACCTCTTTACATGTTTTAGTGTGTTGATATCACTCCTTTGAAGGGCCTAACCATTCGGAACTTGGCGGCTCCTTTTACCAGTTTTGGTTTTTGATATGATATTGATTGTTGCTGAGGACAACCAGTTATTGGCTGATTTGCTCCGTGTTGGTTTGTTGCTGCCTAACCATTGTTGATGGACGTTCCCGAAAATTCGAAAATTTGATCAACAGTCGATGACGGCATGTATTGTTGGGTGATTGTTGGAAATGGTCACTTTTCGTTAATTTGGGGCATTTAGGACACAAATTAGAATTTTAAGAATACGCCTAACAGAAATTTGGAGAAACTTCCCTTCTTCCAAAGTCTTTCTCCAATTTTTTGCGCCGCTATTTTCAGAGTAGTAGAGGAACACACGTATAAATAAACACTGAACGATTTTAATGATATTGGACCAGTCCACTGCTTTCGTGATATCCTAGGTGTAAATGATTTTTGTAACATTGACATAGGTTTGAGTGAATGTAAACTTTCAAATGGCGGACTGGCAGACACCTAGCCGATGAAAGATTTTTAAAAATTTAAATGCAAGTTGCAATTTTTTATTTATTGTTTTTTTATTTTGTGTACCGGTAAGTTTCTTGGAGCTTTAAAAAAAAATCATGCGGTTTAAATCTCGACTGGGTTGGGTTTTTGTCGGCAAAAACAGCTTTTTGCCGGAACAGTGGCAAAAACATGGTTTTTACCTCCCCCCCCCCCAAAAAAAAAACTGCTGGCAAAAACCATCATGCCGCATTATACGCTTATTTTCACAGTCAAAGATATTCTTCTCAAAATATCTATTCAAATTTTCGACAGTCAGTTGCATAAATTTGCATAAATATTGTGAGAAGAATATCATATACTGTGAAAATAAGCGTATGAAGGTGACTACGAATTATAAAGTAAACGACATGACGTGTTCAAGGGGAGCTTTTGTAGTTTGCCAATTGACGATTGTATAGGGTACACTTTCTTTTTTTTTATGATTATTTGACTTCAAGTAGATTTTTGCCGCATTTTGGCCAAAGGGTCAAAAACAGACGGCAAAAACCATCCAACCCTGAATCTCGAAGCATGATTAATATCGAACAATGCTAAGTTGATTTTTACAACTAATTCTGGGTCTTAAGGGGCTCTAAGTAGTGGCAACCGCGGGCTCGTCCGCCCCGAGATACTGTCCCATCGCAATTTGCTTGTCCGCCGCCGGCGCGTTTTATGCAAAAATACTGCCGAAAGTTTGGTTGGCGGAGCGGCATGGCAGGCTATTTGACTATTCAGAAGTGGCATTGGGCAGGTGAAAAGAAATTCGGAGAATTGGAGGTACGGAAGCGAAGAGGAAAGGACTTCTCAACTGTCAAGGTAAGCGAAAGATTTTTGGCGGCCTTGAGTGAAGGGCAATCCGACCAGTGATGGAATGCGCCTGCGTGCTCATACCCCACGTGTAATGTGCGTTCGGAAAAAGTAGCTTGAAAGATGTGGATCTTTACTGGTTTTGAGATGCTGTGAGGCGATGACCGTGTTTACAAACAAAAAATGGTGTGTTATGGTGTTTACCGGTTGTTAATAACAATCTGATGTAACATGCGTCCTTCAGCATTGTTATGCCAGATGTAAATTTGACGCGCGATTAGTTGTCCGATCCACATAGTGTGACGTCAGTGACGACAAATCGGACGTATTGGCTCTTTAAAGTCATTTTGCCGCCCAATTCACCTATTACGGCTAAGTCCCACACACGGTCAAAGTGTCGGGGCTCAAAAACTGGTCGTGTAAACAAAGGGGCATACATCCTTCCGGTATGTCGTGCGACCCGTTGAGAATAGCGTTTGCAACATTTACGCAGGTTAGAGTTAATGTCGCAAAATCATCTCGCAGGAAAGAATAAACAAGAAAATGACTGTTGGCAACATTTTCACACGTTTGAACTAACGTCACAGAACCTGAGTCATACAGGAAAGCCAACACGGATGCATGTACCTTTAAAGAAGACGGAAAAGCACGTATTTTTTGTTTCCCTATGATTATTTGCATAAACATAATTCACAATGTGGCGATTATTGGTACATGTTAACTGCTCAACACCAACACCATAGTTACGGTCTAGCTAAGCTAAATAACTGGGGGGGGGGGGGGGGGGTCAAACTACGGGTTGGGTGAATTCCAAAGTAAAACCAAGCAGGTGGTGGAATGGGGCAAATAGTCGTGGTTCAGTTCTAGTAATGGGTTAGTCATAAATTGGAGCGATAATCGGCTCAGGTTCGCCTGACAAATAGGGGCCATTCTTGTCTTGGCTTAGGTCCTTAAAAGGAATGCCATAAATGAGAGGCGTACTCGTGGTCAGATAGAAATATGATGGATTTCGGGCTATTATTTGGTTTGAATGGCTAATTTGGCAGCTATGGGGTTCCAGTGACACACTTACAGCATGGTTGGTCCTGGTTGAATTTAAGTCGGGGAAATTGGGGCAAAAAGGGAAATATTTCTAATTACAGAAGCCGAAATTACCTTTGGACGTGGGTCGATGGGAGGATCGTGGCGGCTGAATTCTATTTCGATTCACACCTAATTGTTGCGAGCGCTGAGCAGAAGACCAAGCGAGCTCGAGCCATTACAATTGATGTCATACATTAATTACAAATAATTTTTGCGCTACATATTGTAAGAATAATTGATGACGTAGCGTCATCTCAACTAACAATGAATATTAATTTTGAAGTGACAGTGGGTTGTTACAATATATGACGTCATGCAGATCTTGGGCTTGGTAGATTTCACAAATGACGTCATCAGAGCAACATAGCTGGGGTTGCATAATTTCAACGTTTGAGATCCGAAATTAAACTCACAACAACAAATGGTGGAAACTGTCGTCATAGTTACCACTCAGAAGTTAGCACTCAGGTAAAACGTCACTTGATTAAGTAACAAACGACTGGTATGGTGTTTAACTTAGCCAGGCCCTTAACAACGCAAGTATCGTGGTGAGCATATGCTCATGTGTAGAGTCCGTTCTTAAAAGATTGAAATGTGACGTCACTGTTGGTGGAAGCGCACTATCGGTTCTGATTGGCCACTGATCCATCCACAGCTTAGGAAAGTGCACATAAGCCTTCGGTCAGAAGGATTCGTTGAGCAACGACTCGTGTTTGCAATCGCAGCTAGAAGCTGAAAGCTAAATCTAGAAGCTAAATCTGCTGAAATTCCAACATGGCGGCGATTTTAGCTCTGCTACCTCGCAACGAAAACAGTTAATATAAGTTCAGAACACCTGGAAATTGTTCGTCAGAAGTATTTCTTATCTTATTGTCACGGGTTATAAGACTGCAGGCATTTAATCAAACGATGTCGGATTTAGGTAATCCAGTAGCGGTGTTACCATGGCAACGCATCTTTGCAATCGCGATTAAATACTAGCTACGAGAATGCACAGGCGAGTTTTTGCATACACTTTGAAGACGACGTGTACTGACAGTACACATCAATGTGTCCTTTCTCAGCCTCCACACGAACTGTGTACTGAGAGTACACAATTTGTGCAGTGATAGTACACAAACTGTGACGAGAATGTGTACTCTTCGTGCACAACTCGTATGGAGGCTGAGAAAGTACACATTCGTGTGTACTGTCATTACACATCGTCTTCAGAGTGGGAATAAGCTCGATTTTTGGAGTGCTTACGTAATTTTGTCGCTTGATATTCAATTATTATTGACAAATTGTCAACATCCAGAACTTCAATTTAAGCAAAAACCCGTAAATAAGGTTTTTTTTTCTTGTTTTGTCTGTATAGTTAACTGTATGGTTAGCCTGTCGTCTAGTAGACGTTCCATGTTGTCTGATGTGGTTACAAATCTACATTTAAACATTTCTACACGATTTCAATGCTGCGTACCACACGTTTATGCATCGTCTGACCACTAACTAACGTTTAACTTAAAAAGCGATTTACTGCGCTAATCTTCCCACTCACAGATATGGGTATATGGTGGTGTTATTATCACAGGTGTCAGTGCAAGCTTCGTTCCAACAGTATGGTTTCTTTCACGCACACAAGAAATAAGTTACGCATATTGCTGCACTGCGTCGCTACGTTCTTATTCTTTTCATCTTTCAATTTTTCGTTGCAATTGATTTGTTGCAATTGATGGGCATTGAATTCGGCTCGGTATTGAATAATTAGGCACCGTATCGATGAGGGAAACTTGAATGTGTAAACTTCACAATTGCAAACGTTTTAACGTGTGTAAATCCATATCATCAAATCAAATATTAGGGCGATTTGGGCTCAAACACTGTTGTATATTTAATGGTGTATGCGATAACATTTACTAAATTCGAGAAGTATTGATCGAGGTGGACAGCCAATTTATATAACTGGACTAGTAGTTTCTGTACTAATGAGCCTGCGAGTCTGCTACACTATTCTTCGGGTTAGCCCGTCTTGAGGGAATTTGAAAGGGTTCCCTTTGTGTCCTTGATTAGATCAGCTCCTACAAATCCCCCGCTGTCAGTTTTCATCCCAAATTTTGCAATTTCTATCCTGTTTTCCCTCAAAGTTTCCCCTTTCTTTTTTTTTTTTTTACTATTCGCAGGGTTCGTAGAGGTCCAGTTTTGTATTTCCAACTTTTTTGGAAACATTCCTGGTTTCCTACCTTTTTTTCCTATTTTCCTATTATAGTGCTTCCGTACTTTTTACTTCAAGTGAATTTATTAACGTCTTTACCTGAGCCCACACTATGGGACAAAAGTCTTCCAACAGGTTTTGCGTCCAACTATAAGAAATAGAATTCTTAGAGAGAGAAGTAACAAACCCAAACTGAAAACGAAAGAGTAAATAAAGTACAAATAAAGTGTAAATAAAATGTAAATAGCTTGTAAACAAATCATAAAACTAGATAGAATATATAAACTAATATGTACATTAAATAAATAAAGGATAAATAAAGATAAAATGCAGGCCAAAATAAAGGGTAAACAAAGGTTACTTTCTTTTTTTCTTTCTTTTCTTCTTTCTTTTCTTCTCAATACTCTAGTGAATTAGATTTCATGCGTCGCTTTGTCTGCTTGGGGCATGACAACATTTACAATTTCATCCCGATTTGGTTCAAATTTACTAACAAGGGAGCTTTGCGTGAAAGAAACAAGTTCGAAGAAGAAATTCCTACCTCAAGTATTTTTAGGATTAGGAGCCGAAATTTAACGTAAAGTTGTGGGCAGAAATCATATAAGTGGAGTTCAGCCAAACAGCGCCCGGTGATAAAAACGAGAAATATTCAAATTAACATCCTTCTCAACTTCTAAGGATATTTCGGATTGGAGAGGGACAATTTTGCTAGGTAATATGCTGAAAATATGTCATCCTCCAGTTCTCTGGAGCACTGGGCAGAAATATAGTTTTCTGCCCTGTGAATGAATATAGAAAATGAACTAATGTATTACAGTATCCGTCGCTCGGCCGAATAATTATGTTCTTCAGAACTCAATTATGTGCCTAGTCTTGCAAAATGCTGTCTCCAACGGATGTTAATTGTTCTTTTTGTATTTCAGGGTGTTAAAAAGACCTAAACAAATGTAAATTACTTTATTAGTGTAAAGTACAGCTAATCAGTAAGATGGCGTATCCAGTGGCGTCACAGATGTGCGCATACATGGCGGCCATTTTGGTTTATCGACTTCCGGTTTCTAGATGGGCCATCTTCTCTCTTTTATATGTCCGCCATCTTCTGTTTCTCGTGCTGATTAGGGGTACCCCCCCCCCCTCTCTCTCTGTCTCTCTCATTTTCGCTTTATAATTGTGAGGTTACACTGTTAACAGTACCGATGACATAAGCCGTCTGTGTGTGTGTGTATACTCTTGCGTGTGATAACTGCTTCATGTTCAGCACTATCGGTACCGCCATCTTTGCAATCGGTGTGAGGCAGACAGGGACGAAGGCTCTGACTCGATTTTAATCCCAAATTTATTTAAATGACAAACTTAAGAATTCCTTGTGAGGGGGGAGTCGGTCGCGTTGACGAGCATTGACAGAATGTCAGTGCAGATCATGGATGACGAGACTACATTCAACTTTGCATATGCTGAGTTATGGAGCTGTCACTTCACGTTTAAGAGAAAAGTGAGCGGCCATTTTCTCATGGACGGCTGCAGTTCAACATTCTTTTCTTGTTGTCAGGGTCAAATATGGAAAAGAGTTCATTTTGCAAACCATCGCGTCCAACTTCTGAGATCTGGGTGAAAGGAAAAAAGGCTTACCGAAATGCGATTCCCATGGCAACGCCTAGTTTCTTATGTGGAAAGAACCCCGTATGACGTGGGATGGCGTAGTGCAGGAAGGGGGTGGGAAGAGTGTGGCAAAAAAAAAGCAATGAATAAAAAAAAAAATACTTTCAGAATATTACTAATGGTTGGCTGTAGTTAAGAACTGCTGGAAACTCCTCTGAGTGATGAAGTACCGTTTCGTCAAAAAGAAAGCTTAAAAGCTTTTAAGGATAAATACCGTTTCGCGAAATCCCGTTAACAAAATCCAATTTGACAAAATTTTAAGTACACGAAATTTAATACCTTATTCCTATTAATGGGGGGTTTAAAAAGCAAGCATTTAACTTTGCAGAAGTTAAAGATGCTTGCATAATTGGAAAGAATTTGTGATTACTTGCGGTTTCTGATGTATATGTTTGGCCGCAGCGAGCGAGGGACGTAATTTGAACAAAATTATTCTGCGAAACGGGATTCTGCGAAACAAGTGTTTGTCTATAAATGTTTTACCATTAACCAGGAATAACGTGTTAAATTTCGTGAGCCTAAAATTTCATGAACGATGTTAGACAAAACGATTTGGAAAAATGGGATTTCCAAAATCGGCGATTTGGATTGCCGATTTAGGCAATGGGATTTGGCAAAACGGGACGTGACCATGTGAACGTGCTAGAAATATCTATTTATCCATCGACATAAGGGTAAAATAAGACACTTAACGTATTATTGATACTGCTCCCTCCCCCCATTGCATTTCGTTATCCAACGTGTAATTTTGTTTTCTTCGGCATTGGGATTTCGTATTAAGTAGGCCTAAACCTAATTTTTATGCCGCTGATTCGTCAAGTTAAACGTATCCTGACGGGAAGCATCTTCGCGTTTCCGTAAAAATCGAACTATTTACGAAAGTGACGTCATTGCTCTAATATGGGCATAACTCCGCCAAGACTCCGCTAAATTGAAGGGCAGAGGGTCCAGGAAGGGTAGGGGGCCGGAAGTCCCCCGGAACCGTGTAAAACAACTACTTCGTATCCGGGAGATGGATTGGAGCTCAAAATGGTGTGCGATCCAGGAGGGAACAACTCATTTTGAAAAATTTTAATGCCTTCATAACACTAAAAAAAAGTTAATACGATTCAAAACGATAAATCTGCCATATCTTCTGATTTAAGGAGTGCACATTCGCGTTGTATAGTTTCACTTGAAAGCAATTTTCAGCTCAGGAGCGCAATTTGCGCCCTTCCACCTTTCTATTTCGAACCCTCACCACAAATACTCAATGTGTTAACGTGCCCTTTCTTCCATATCTTTCCTACGTTCGATCTAATAAATAATTACTATTTTTACGTTGAGATTTACACAGTTATGATACGCAGCAAAACCACGACGCAGAAACAGTGTTTTTCATCACTAACTTTGGTAGCTACGAAATTTTCCTGCTTGGAAAGACAGACAACCAGTATTAATCTTGCGTAAAGTGGCTTTGTTATTCTACGCATCCCCGGAACTATGATATAAAAAAAAATTCATCTCTGTCTTACTACAAATCATGCGGCGCTCCTAAATCTGTCAAAAAAGGCGAACGCTTCTTTACAGCCTTGAGGGTATAAATTTTTTATGTCATTTTATAGCTGTTTGCCAGAAAGGACTAAGGGAATTGGATTTAAAGGAAACCTTTTGGAAGTGAACACAACTCTTTTACTCCGTTTAGATAAGATTTTCTGACTACGCAATTACCTAGTGAATAAATAAGGAATACAGCAATAGTATGGTGAATAGAATAGATCGGATGACAATTTGTTGTCATGGACAACAGGTCGAGAAAGGATTGAAGACCAGACACTTATACCCACCCAAGGTTGTGTAAGACACGTATAACCGCCAAAGTAGCGTACATTGGATTACTTGTAAACGTGGATTATTAAAGATTATCATGGGTTACAATGATTAACATGGGATTGCCTAGCCGGATTAGCATAGAACTGCCTAGATTGCCAAGTTATGTGTGGTATCCTTCGAAATACTGGTTTACTACAAGGAATACTTAGAATATTACTGCAATGAATACTTGGGATTGGTGGATTACTACATGGATTACTGAATTGCTACATGGAATACTTTGAATTACTGAATTGCTAAATGGAACAGTTTAAATTGGAATACTTTGGATAAGTGGATTACTACGTGGAATACTTTGGATTACTGGATTGCTACGTGGAACAGTTTGGATTACTACATTTCTACATGGTATACTTTGGATTAGTGGATTACCACATGGACTACTTTGGATTACTGGATTGCTATTGGGAACAGTTTGGATTAGCATTTCTACATGGAATACTTTGTATTATAGACTACTATACGGAATACTTTGGACTAGTGGATTAATTACTAAAGGATTACTAGTGGATTACAAGATTTTTATACATGGATGAACAAGGCTACTCCTTGAACCACAGTCTCCGTTAGCTGGTACTTACGAAATTAAAACAGCTAAATTAGGTCTCAAAACTGAAAGTTTATAGGCCACGGCAATGTCACTCTCCACACCGTGTTGCATAAATGAATAGGCCAACGTCGTACCCAATTCTCCGTTAGCTGCTGCTTACGATATTAAAACGACAGGTAAAAATTTGGCATAAAAGCTGACAACGCCTAATATCTGAAACTAGGCCTAAAAGCTAACATTTTTAACCGGCAATTGTGATGGTTACTTCTTTTAGATTATATAATAGAGATGGCTATTACAAGAGGTGTGCGCCTCAATATTTCTGAGAGTGGTGGCAGTGTACAGAAGACAGATTGCGACTAGCTAGTCGCTGTAGTTGTTTGTTTCTACACCGACCTCGTGAAATATTTGCGTTTCTAGAAAATCAAAGCAAAACTTAAGTCTTGCGAGGCACAATTGTACGTGTTTTTAGAAGGTATAATTCGAAAAACATTCTATTTTAAAGGCGCCTTTTCATCTTTTCATCCCCTAGCTGCAGCACCGTAGAATCTTCGAGCAATATAAAGAAAATAGCGGTAAATTAAAACGGGAACAACACTATTCGCAGCTTTTCATGACTAAAACGAGCCTGAGATCACGTGACCAAAATCAGCCTGCGGATGACGGAGAATGTGGAACTTTGATGCTGTGTTTAGAATATGTGCAACGCATTGAAATGGTGAAGTGGCGCCTTTAAGTCACAGTTTTAAAAAAATGTTGTAGCGTGTTAAAAACAAGTTACACAAAAAAAAATAGTTGTAATTTTCCAGTTATTTTTACTATGGTGCTTCCTTAACAAAGCTCTCTTGAATGCAAGCTATGTCTGTCTGTTGATTTTTCGGTTCCGCCATACTAGGCTTAATTTCCCGTATTTACTTGTGTTTTTCGTTCGGAGATTTTTTTGTCAGCGCTTCGAAAGAGAGGTTTAGTTCCCAAAACCAGTCTTTGCCTTTATTGGTGAGTCAACTGTTGAAGGCTTTTAAATGTCCCGATTTTTTTTTGTTGTCCTAGTCGGGGATTCGCAAATATTAATAAATTTTAGTTACTTGAGTATGTCTACCTTTACTGTTAAATCAACTTTGAGATATTGATGGTTATTTGACTTTGCTAAACCGTTAACGGCATCATATATGTTCATGAATTTATCAGTGGTTTTTGGCCTTTGAAGCGCTTCGCAGACTAGTGTAAAATTGATGTGCGGATTTAAAGCTAAGTCTAACTACATCGTCTGTTAGTTATTTCGCAAAAGTTTTACAAAGTATTTTATTACAAAAGTTACACGAAGCTGAATAGGCAGTAAATAGAAAAAGCAGAGCTTTTTACAGTAAAGAAGAAATCACAGGGTTGAACGGTTACCATTGCGGATAGCCTGCATTAAAGACTGGCCTTGCGAGAATACAAGAGACACTAATATGAGAAAGACAGGAAAAATAAATTCCTCCATTAGTGTATCTTGTATCCTCGCAAGGGCAGTTTTTAATGCAGGCTGTTTACTTCGTTAACACATTTCCTTGTAATTTATTCTTTATTTATTGTTCGCAATATTTCAATCCAGTCTTGAGGCCAAGAAGCTAGTTGCTTTTACTCCTTGTATATGTATGTGTCCCGTAGGTCACCAATAAGAAAGGTTGAACAGCTACTAAGCCCGGATGGAGCTGGTAGATATGGTCCGCTCCGGTAGCACGGTTGTTAGAGCACTCATCTAGTAAGTGGAAAATACTAGGGTCGAGTCCTAGTCGGGGCAGCTCCATTTTCTCCCCCCCCCCCCCCCAACTAGTGTACCTTATAGTTTGACAAGGCCAGTCTTGAATGCAAATTTTTTGTTTCGTTTTAGCTGTTCCAGCTTTTTTTTAATTTAAAGGTAGAAAGCGCTTTTTTCTAATGCAATTGGCTACACTGTTATTAATATATTTGTTTTGCGATTATAAAACAGGCCCTCTTGTTGAGTTAAACATGGTCTATCTTAGTAACTGCAATGGCGGCGATTATAAAACAGGCCCTCTTGTTGAGTTATATGGTCTATCTTAGTAACTGCAATGGCGGCGATTATAAAACAGGCCCTCTTGTTGAGTTATATGGTCTATCTTAGTAACTGCAATGGCGGCGGATGTATCAAAAGCAGGTAGTGGGTGTGTGCGTGTGTGTCGACAACTTATTAAAGAGTATATTTCTGAATTGACGTATCGTGTACGCTGGGTTGTTAATTTGAACAACAATATCACTTATTTAGTGAAGTAAGCAGGACGGTTTTTTGTTTTTTCATTGGCCGATTCCCAACTTCCCAAATAATTTCGGTTAAGGGCGTAAAATTAAAATTTTTTTTGTTATTATAATTAATACTGTCGTTTATGTAGGGGTTGTAAAAAAATCGAACGCCGTGCTAAAGCATTTGAAGTGGCTCGTGTCGATCAGGATTGCCTGCTGATAAAAAAATTCATTTTAACGCAGTAACATTTCGCTTAGACTAGACGCTACAGCAGAATTGTAGCGTCTGAAACCTTACAGGAAAGCTCATTCGTGTTCCGATACTGTTTTGATTTCGGTTCACTTAAACCTTGCTTTAAACATCAACGAGTTCGTTTTTGTTTTCTAATTCAGCTATATCCGCATCTCAGTTCGCCTTCTATTACAAATAGAAGTAGAATGACAATTCGTTGTGTTATTGATTATTCGTTTCAGCATGGCTTAGTGGTAGGAATACGGCCTTTGGTTTCAAGGGTCGTGGGTTCAGTTCCCTGCTCAGGCAGTCTTGACATTTACGTCCAAAGGCAACAGAAATAGGTTTGTATCCATATTTATTTAAACACTTCTCGAGCCCATTTGGCTTTCCGTCCTGTCTAATAGAGTTCTTAATTAAAACCCAATCTTTATGAAATTTTTTTTTTTTTAATTTGCCCTGTCATGCTTTGGGGTGCATTGATCCATCTTTTTCTTTATCTTTGTTATCTTAGCTCTTCGTTGTTTCTGTATTATTATTTTTTCCAAAACCGATTATTTTCGTCGTCCTTGTCGTTATTTGTTGATGGAAAGAACGGCTGAATTATTCAGGAAGATGCTAGCAATTGGTTTTGTGCCCCCTCCGAATGTCTTATGATGGAACACGGCCCCTCCTACTCCACTTCTCTGACGTTAGATGCAGCAAGAATGTTCCAGATTTAGTATCCGAGCATATGTTTTTCCGTTCCAGTTTCTCACGGAGACCCTTGCTAAAAGAAAATTTGTATGTTTTTAAGAAGAACCGTAGCCCCGGGAGGGTGTAATCCGAATTTCTGCATGAAGCTCTTCATTGGCTGTTGGTTCGAGATCACCGAAAGCGATGAGATCCGTTCGAGTTTATATAATGTTTTACTCGGCCACCTCCCGAGTCCCGGAGTACACAAGCGTATACCGCTACAAGTGTGGCGATTATTAGTTCGTACGACTGCTCCTCAACATCAACGCCACTGCCAAGGGACAAGTAGGTAACGTAACGTCCGTCAAGCTACAGGTTGGAGTAATTCCAAATTAAAAACCAAGCCGCTGAAATAATAAAGTCGTCACTCAGTTCTAATGATGTTTTAATTATAAGTTTGAGCAGTGATAAGCTCTGGCTTGCCTGATTTATTGGGCCTTGGGGCGTTGGGGCTTAACTGGAATACCCCAATTGTTAGGCTTACTCAGGGTGAGTCAAAATGATGTTGGATTTTGGGCTATTATTTGGTCGGAAACTTTAATCTTGCTATTTCGGGGTTGCAGTGAAACACTTGACAACAGGGTTGAATTTAAGTTGGGGAAATCGGGGTCAAAAAGGGAAATATTTCTAATTATGTTAGCCGAAATTACCTTTGGATGTGGGTTGTTGGAAGGTTCGTGGCGGATGAATTCTAGGATAACACCTAATTGTTGGGAGCACCAGGCAGAAGTCCAAGCGAGCTCGAGCCATTACAATTGATGTCAAACATTAAGTACAGTCAATTCATGCGCTTTGTATTGTTACAACAATTATCTGGAATGAAACTAACTCGCAACAGAAGATGGGCAATGAATAAGTCCCAACACGTACTGCAAGCTCCGGAGGGGGGGGGGGGGGCGCGGGGGGGGGCCCAGGGAACCAGAGCAAATGAGCAGCAACTGCCCATTGGTCAGCGTCCTCGTCTGCAAACCAGGTGAACGCCGGTTCAAATCCCGCAAGCGTTTATTAAAAAAAAAAACCATAGGCGTTTAATAGACGATTTACAGCAAAAGTGTGGTCAGATTATAAAATTGTCTGATGAAATGCGTGTTTCTAAGAGTACCAGAATATGGTAGATTTTCCATGTATGCACAGACGTCTCCGCACTATTCCATTTTGAATTGCTGAAATAAAATCGATTTTCAGCATACCCTCTGTCACTTTTTCAAATCCGCCGCTTGGCGTCGCGGTGGCGCCGCCTACCACACTTCCCGTTTACAATGTACAGTAATGAATGCGCTTTGTAGAACAGCTACTGTTGTACAACGGACACCACACTGGTTCCCCGAGCCACCAGCCTGCAAAAACAATGCAGAATGGCTTGTGACTGCTTAAAGCAACTTCTCCTAATAGTGAGGGGTTTCAATGATTGTAAACGGAATGGCTGTTGGAAATAAACTAAAAACGTAACTTTAAGTGGATAAAACAATGCTTCAGTTACATTCAACTTAATGTTAAACCGATTAAAATAAAAGGAATAGTGAACCTCTGTTAACTATTGAACCGTTGAAAACACTATTTACTTTCTGCCTCTCCCAGAAACAAAATGACAAAGCCGCGGGCTAAAGGTTTCGACTTTTTTGTAAAAAGGCGTATTTCTGTATTTCCGGTGGAATATTCATAATGTAAGTGCATGGAGTCCGAGTCAGGGATGGCGCCGATTGAGTGAGCGAAGCGAACGAAAATCGGCGTGTGTTATCTAGGATGTACACCTTTAGGCATAAAAAATGATCGTTTTCGTTATACTGGGGCTTTAAACACTGCTATTCAACAATGCCACTCTTTGGTATCAACAATGGAGAATTCCTTCCTCCTTCAGTGACGTATGTTCTTTTTTACAACAATGAAAAAGTTTGCATTGTTGTCGGGCTTCTTGAACCTCGATACAGTGAAAATCATTTTTTATGTCCAAAGGTGTACGTTAGTCATTTGTATAATAATATAGTATAATATATAGAGACGATGCTCGAGGCATCCACTCACCCAAATTCCTCGGCGGCAGATGTTAAGTGGAAGAAGTACCACCATTATGACAGTTGTTTTTTGCCGCATGAGCGAGGAAACCGGAGCACCCGGAGGAAACCCTCGTGCAACGGGCGGGAAACAACCGGAGAAAAACCCGTACATATACACTTCCCATCACCAGGATCGAACCCGGGTCTGTACGAAGCCAGAGATGTACACTGGGACCAGGACGTACCAGTGCTCGCAGCTACCCGTGCACCCGCTTGTATAGTGAGGATACAAGCCTTCCGCAACGAACACATGAGAGAGCAAACCGTCGTAATGTTGCGAACAGTGCATCAAACAGCTTGGCGATTCCGACACTCATTTTGACACAATCGATTTTAATTCTTCTTCTTTATTCTCTTAAAAGATGGAAGCGCTATTCCTATTTGGATTTCTTGTGAGTCATCTATCGACTTAGTTCGCATCGACTTAAACCATAGCGCGTTCGCATCGACTTAAACCATAGCGCCTTAGGCTAGCTTGTTTGCAGAGCTTTGGATTCTCTCTGTTAGCCTAAAATGGTTCTGGGTGAAGTTGGAGAGATTTTGTTGTTCTGTATCGATTTTTAAGGTCGGCTATCTGCGATTCCCGTTTGCTGACGTCAGTCCAATTCTTAATATTTTAATATTCTAAATGTTTTAAAATGTGTTTGCCGTTTGAGTCTTTTCAACGTTTTCTGCTGTGGTTTGTGTTATGGCAGTAAGAACTCAAAAAAAAAAAAACCGTTAAAGAATTTATTCGCGCTGTTCAGTTAATGTCGTTAGGTTTCTCAAGTTTAAAAAAAATTTCTTTGTATGTTTTGCATTAATAAAAACAAAAAACTTTTGTGTGTGAAGAAAAACGATAGGCAGTAACAAATAACCGTCTGGGACTGTTATTGTCCAGTGTGCGGCAAGTGTGCGGCTATAGACTGAAAAAAATCGTGTCATCGTATAACTGGGTCATTCGAAACACCCAGGTTCAATTCCCGGCTACATGATGACACGGGCGTTTTTTTTTCGTGTGTATTGAATAATGACTTTCGGCTAGCCGTGTTAAATTTGTCGTGTTTTAATTGTGTTAATATCGTGTTTTCGATTTTTAATGCTGCAAAACGAAAAAGTTGATTAAATTAAACGCTCTTAACTCGGGAACTAAAAGAGATTGAATTACAAATCCAAATGTAAATAAAAGATTAAAAGATTTTAAAAGGTAAATAAACCTAGATAAAGTGTGCAATCCAATTTTAAAACCCTCTTTAAAACTGTAGAAAAAATTTATATTGCGTTCGGGTTATCCCGGCTTGGAACTCGTTGACTGAAGAAGTTGGCGTGGCACCTTCCAAATTCACATTTAAAAAAATTCTCTTTTGCGGATTAGTTCTGTACTTCATCTTATTGAACTATCCTTTTAAAGCGAATAAATAAATACGGATGCAAACCTATTTACGTTGCCTTTTGGACTTAAATGTAAGACTGCCTGAGTGGGGAATCGAACACACGACCTTTGAAACCAAAGGTCGGCGTCCGTCCTACCACTCAGCCATACTGACTGAGTGGTAGGACTCCGGCCTTTGGTTTCAAATGTCGTGGGTTCGATTCCCCACTCAGGCAGTCTGACGTATAAATCCAAGAGGCAACGTAAATAGGTTTGCATTTGTTATTTAACACTTATCGAGCCCAATTGGCTTTTCTGTCCCGTTTATAACTTTTAAAAGCTGGGCGGGTTGTTAGTGGTCAATTCCGGGTTCTTTCGTTGTTCTTTGCTGCTAGTGGCAAAGAAATTTAATTATGATTATTTTGTGTAACGAGCCGTGGAAAACATTAGAGCAGTGACATTTGCCGCCATATTGGCACCGGTATGGGTTTTGGAGGGCCTAACTACAAGGTGCACTACATAAAAATGGAGGGAAAAACAACGGAAGAGCAGACTTGTTAGGCTTAAAATAACGTTGTTTTCTCTTAATGTTTTATTAGTATGAGGCATTTCGCCTGTTAAAATTCAAACTATACAGTTGCTAAATTGTTGCCAACTTATATTCCGTAGAGATTAGCGGAGTTGCTGACAAAGATTTCTTGCATCTCGTGTATATGTATATCTTTGCTGCGCGGTGACGTGTTGGCCTTTTCGTTTTCCACTTCGCGTTTCGTCACGTCCACTGAATCCGGCTGCCATCAAGATACTGCCATGCCACAATAGGCCGTAAATATTGAACGTCGTTATTATTATTTTTTCCTTTATCCGCCATGACATTGGCCTTCACAGCGATCCTTACGCCATCTGTCGACGGAAAGTCGTAAAAGTTGCTCTCGTGACCCGGAAATGGAAAGTTAAGATGGCGTGGCGCGCTGTTACAAGATCGGTTAAATCGAGCTTCGTATTATTATTACTATCATGTAGTGTGATCTGTCGTCGGCTCACGTGTCACGTATCATTGTTAAGTACCGCGTTGCAGGGTAGAATTTCATTTGCTTCTGGTCGATAGGAGTGCGTCTACGATTTATGGCAATCGGCCAAAGCCTGAAAGATTAGTGAGTTAGTCTTCACAATGGGGCTGCCATATTTCGTTGCTGATGGAGAAGAACGAAGCTCGAACCGATCAAATAAATTCAGCAAACCTAGACTTTGTTGGTATCGAGGTGTAAAACTCTGGCCATTTTTAGGCTGAGAAGACTATTGCAACGACTTTGTCCGTCCGTCGTTTTTTCAACTTCGGAATGGTACCAGACAGGGAAGGTCTCTTCCAAGCTTTTTGCATATTGCTTTTCCATTGGCTGTTGATTTTGCTGGTGCCACTGACGTCACAATGCAGCTCGACATCTTATACGCACATGCGCACAAGTCAAACCAGACCGGAACCAGTGACGTTGCACGAAATATTGGCGTGAAAACGAATTAATGCGCTGGGGATGGACCAATCTTCCTGTATACTATCGTTCCACCCTCGACCTTCGTACCAGATAAAGACGACACGATGTTCGTCATTGGTTTTAGCGACCAATATTTATTTAAAAAACACGGTAAATTAAAACGGTAAATGATTGCTTCCTTACAGCTAATAGATTTTCTCGACGTAACTTAATGAAATAATAACATTTGATCGTCGCATGTAAATCCTAAGGATAACAAGCAACCGTTACGACAAAATGGTTTCGTTAACGGTACACATTTAAAATAGTCTCGTCACCATGCTACATGGATGCATATAGGCTCCTACTCAAATTCTCCGTTATCTGCTACTTACTGAATTAAAACGTCAGGTTAAAAAAAATTAGGCCAAAAAACTAAAAATTACGCTTAAAATCACGTTACCACCGCAACGTCAAGTTGCTACGAGTCGCTGCTGGCTTCATCGGTAACATGACGTCTCTCCCTTGTGTCTCTCCCGTCACCAATCCGTCAAAAAAATGAATAAAATTGTTTCGTTAAAAAATGTAATTGTGGCGCCGGTTGTTTTCCGAAATTCCGAATGCCTCTCCAGTTCAATATGCCTTCAGTCAAACATATTAATAGGATTCGTAAATTCGTAATGTCTCCAGTCAAATACATTAGGATGGCGAAGCTAAGGGCCATGAATCCTTTTAATGTATTAATGGGTCATGTGCCCAAATCAGTGTTCATCCATGGCATATCACTGCGTTGTATATTCAGGCCAATTATATTCAATCTAAGTCCCAATCAATTGCAAGTCGAATCCTATTACAGTTTTAATTTAATTGTACCATGTTGCAGGCATCACAAAGGGTATTTAATTGTAACCAAAATTTAAATGTAACATATACTGACAATTTGAGGTTACGTGCAAACATTTATGCGACTCCCCACCCCTCCTCCCCTCCCCTCCTTTCATAACCCCCATGTCTTTGTTTGTTTGCCGTATGGTTACAGCCTCGTGCCTTTTGACTGTTTGGAGCACCACTCCTTATTCCTTGAAAAAATGCCCTGACAAAACTACAACTCTGCTTCCAAATGGGATGGGTTGGGAGGCGGGGGGGAGGGCATAAGTTGGACAGGAGTGGTAGGGAAGATCCAAAATATCTCTACCTCCCAAGAGGGTAATATCTGATTTGTTACCTTACAGCGTTTAAACCACATGCCGTTCCAACCACCGATATTGTTGTTATTGACGTTCTTTGTCATTGTTCCCATCGCAGAAGCCCTGATTCCGGCGGTGTCCTTCGGGCAACAAGGGTAATGAGAAATTCCCTCTTCACCCAACAACCAGTATTTCGCTTAGTTTCGTAAAAATAAAGGCATGCATTTATACTGTGTGTGTGGCCATTTCCTATTTCTCTCTATATTACTGGTTGGTTTCCCGTCATAGTGTGATGTTGGAGAATGTTCAAAAATGGAAATAGTTTGGAAAACGACAGGAAACTGTAGGCCACCGTGTATTTTAAAAATGGAGGTGTGGAATTTAGCTGGAGGTATTAAAAGGCCATACCTTCTCACCATATTCGAGCATCATGTGCGAAATAGCTTTTGCAACATTTGCATAGGCTAGAGTGAATGTAGCAAACCGTTTTTTTCGAGGGTAATAATAGGAAAATGAATTTGCAACATTGCCACGCATCTAACGTAATGTTGCAAAACTGAGCTGTACAGGAAAGCCAACTGGGAGAGTTATGTCACCGTATTTGTAAGTGGCCCCTGTGGTACCTTAAGTTAATTCTGAGAACTAGCTGTACTCCCGGCATAACATACGCCGGTCTAGCCGGTTCCCGCATACCTTAGCGAAATACTGTAGTGGGCAGTATGGAATGAAAAGGCTGCCCCCTGCTTCCTCTTCGGAACCCCCCTGCGGCCTACCCAGTTGTATGGTCTGATTTTCCCCCATGCCCCCCCCCCCCAACCCCTTTCTCGTCCCGCACCGCCTCCCCCGTCCCCGACCCGGATTCCCCTATTGAGTGGTCTGAATATCCCCATCCCTGTTCCCCCTCCATTTTAACCCCTGCTGATTTGTTTTTTTTATGGAAGTAGATGTCTTTTTTCAATGGAGGACGCTCAATTGCCCTTTTCTCCGTTCTGATAGCAAGCGCAATAAATCCAACAACGGTTGTGCATGCAGTGATTGTTACTGAACCAACTTATAAACTCTTCAAGTCTGCTCTAAGAGGTAGCATTATTAAAGCAATATTTCGATTGTTACTGATTGTTACAGGCCACACCCGTTTGTTTGACATTGTCGGTCGCTCGCCCTCTTTCATTGTAGTGCATAATTCATAATGATGAATTTGCTTGCCCAACCTAAGCGTATTACATATATAGATTTATTTTTGCTTTTGGGTTGGTGTGGAAATGTGGACGAAAAGTTGAATATAGTTAAGACTAATTTAAATGTCTATCAGTATTGACAGACGAAACTAGGAAGTGTATTGAAGTTTAATTTTTTTTTTTTTTAAATACGAAGGTCACTTTTGCGATTAAACCGGTTAATTTTTTTTTTTATAGTGTCACTTAAGGACTAAATGGTTAACTTGCGGCGTATCCCTGCAGGCCTATTTCGAAAACTACAGTTTTTGCTGGAACATCGCATGTCAATCATTTTCTTAGCCATTTAGAAGCGTACTATTAAGGGTCAAACAAGCCGATTTTCAATTCTGCCTGTTATGGTATAGTGTTAATTTAAATATAGAAACGTTGTATATTTGCGGTCAAGTTGTGAAATGATGGACGCCTCTGCTGACCAGTCGTGAACACCGGCAAGATGAAAAGAGACTTGAATTTTCGGACAAAAATTACGTTCCTTTGTTCACAAATAAAAAGAGCAGAGTAAAAAGAATGTGGAATCACCAAAAACGCATTGTGAAGACATTTTGCCATACGAAGATGTAGTTGCTGTGCTTTTTACTTAACAATTTCTCAGAACATTTTGATCTGCAGTAAATGCTTTATTTACTGCAGTTGAAAAAGTTCTGAGAAATTGTTTCTTTATTATTATTTTTTACTTGTCTTTTTGTTTATTTTTGTCAGATTTGACTCTTTTCACTTTAGATTTTGAAGGTAAGAGTTTATTGTTTTTTTTTAAGTTTTTTCTTTCTTTTCTTCCTCCCCGAGTTCTTTTTATCAAAGTATTGGTCCTTGGATCTGGTATTTGTCTTTCCTTTTACTTCGACGAACATAGCTTACTTTTTTTTTTTTTTGCTGGGGCATTTTGATAATGTTAAGTGCTTTCATATCTCTAAAGGTTGTCCAGCTGAACTTACTATACCCCTCCTCCCCCCCTCAATTCACGTCAAAGTGCATCAACTTTTCGGCTGCTCCGATCAAATTTAAATTTAAAAAAAAAACGTGATGGTGGGTTATCTACCTGTAAAACGGAAATAGGTAACAAAAAAGACTTATCAAGTTTTAAACCTGAGTTGAGAATTTTTTTCTGGCACTTGTACAAATAACCATGCGCCCGTGGTTTAACGAGTGTCGTTTTAAAGAGACTCGCCTCCCGGCCCTAAAACCGTTTTCCAAACGAGCTCAATGCGCGAATAAAGTAGTGCGTCATCTAACGGGCATGGAACCAGGGCCCCCACATCCGAGTTAGTGGCCTGGGGCTAACTACAACAGCGGGCCCACCTTTCCTGACTGAAATCGTAAAAAAAAGTTAAACTATGTTATAATATTCGTCGGCAGCAATTGTGCTTATCTGGTTGGTTCATTCATCAATCCGGGCTGCTTACGTTTGAAGGCTTCTCTGCGTAACAAGCTGACAAGCTTGCACTGCAGTGCTCCTGCTCCGTGCTCGTTGCCGTTGGATTGGAGTTGTTGTTTGTTGGGAGTATAAAAAAAATTCATAAAAACCCATAAATCGAGTACGTTACTCGTAGTCTTCAAAGCTTACAATTACGAAAAATATTTTTTTTAGGCCGTGCGGGCCCCTTGAGTGGGTACAGCGGGTCCACCTGACCCCTCCCTTCCCCGTTGTGGGGGCCCTGCATGGAACATTGTGCATGCTGCCTGCATCACCCAAGCTCCTTGTAAGTTTTTTAAGACAGATTGTGTGGTTTTTGCTTCCCGGCCTAAGAGTTTTATCCTAGTTGACCTTGGCTTTCCGTGACCCGGTGACGGAGCGATCAAATCATGCAAGTCGGTCCAACTACAAAGCGTGCGAACTTCTGTTATATTCCGCTGCGACTAGAAGATTATCTGTTGTAACCTTCGGATTATATTGTATTAATACAATATACTCCTTGTATCGTCACAGATTATACTGTTTTTATTTATTTTGTGTGTATCTTGTTTAGAAGGCATATCCCTTTTAAAAAAAAACATACGCACTGTGCGTAGTGCTTCGAGTGTATGTTTTTTTTTTTAATGCAACAACAAATGTTTTTAACTCTGTATGCCCCTTTAACCACGGAAAAAGCACACAGTCTTCCGTAAATGGTTTAGGGCCAATCGAGTTGTCTCTACGTAGTAACCATGGCAACAACGCGGACGCCAATCTTCTCGCCGTGGCTTGCGACGCGACGTGTGATGCATGCAACATGACAGCGTCGATTTATGACAACAAGAAAACAATTTTTACTGCAGTACAAGACGGCGGACTGATTTCTGAATGCTGGAGTTCGATAGTTTGTTTTCGATTCGATAACCCCGACATGTTGAATTTCGAATTCTCGCTACAAGCAGCTATTTATTCGACCGTCGTCTGATCACTTCTGGAAGCAGTTTTTTGAGCGAGAATAGCAAATAGCCGGAATAGCAAATAGCGTGAATAGCAAATACAGTAGCTGGAATGACAACAATGTTGTAGCAATGTTGTTATTTCTGATATATTTAATTTGTGATGTATTACCGCAGTCATTTAGTAGAACTGGAAACTAATCGTAAATAAATAACGGTTGACCTGTAAATGGTGTTCGGTGAGCGAGAATATTTCGTTGCGCAAACGGGCCCTAAATCACATTCGTGATGGTCGTCAGCGCCCCTCAAACATTGGCGCTCTAGGCGGCTGCAATTTCGGTTTGTGCCTAAAACAATTCAAAGTATTAAAATTTTTTTTTCCGAAAACAAAACCAAAACTTAATTTCTACACAACGGCTTATAGCCTGTTGTGCATTTTTTTTTATCGTTAAGTTATTTACACCAGGATGTTGTATTTTTTCACTAAGTTCATTGTGAGAACGTATTTCTTCCTTGTAACGTCATCTTGAATCTAAACATGGGGTGGGTTTCATTTTTGTTAATCTGAAATCTCACCGTCAAATTACGTGAGTTTTTTTTTCCATGAGGCTACTGGAATTGTGTAAAACGTCTATGATTACGGAGTCAGGAATGTATTTTTTGTCCGCATCTTTTCTATAAAGACGTCTTAATTTACGGCATGACAGGAATTCTTTTGGAGCGAACTTGAATACCTCGGGTTCTTTTGTTTGTTTAAGAGGAAAATTTAGCTGCTTCTCGTGTCCACAAATAATCCATAATGGTGATTATATTTGCGCCCAGACGAAAAAATAAGGAAGCTAAAATACGCAAAGGGTTTCCGCAAATTTTAATTTATGCTAATTATGCTGGTGTTGACACGCAGGTAGGCAGTAACTTCGATAAATAGGATGTTTATGTTCGTTTACGTGATTTTGGGCACTACGACACAGGGGGGTGGGCACGACGTCTGTGAAAATCATACGTCTTGGTTCACGACCATTTTCGTCGGAGAGGACGAATGCAGAAGGCCTGAAAAACGAAAAAATGGTGTTTGCGTTCGAACGCCCCGTTACAATCGTTAACACGCCATTTTTTTCTGGGCGACGGGAAATACTATAGGTGTCGTGCCTCGGCTCACTTTTGTTGGTTTTGCTATCCTCCTAAAAGTAAAGAGAAAACCGTAAAACGTAATTGCTCGGAAGACGCCTTAATAATATAGGGACCTCGGCCGATGATTTCCACGTAGCAACTGCGCATGTTGTTAGGCCTTGTGGTCGCCCTCAGGGCCTTGAATTTTGATGCTTTGTTTGCGCAATAACAGATCGTTGACTTTAGCCATTACGTTTTAACTCGGTCGGGAATTGCAGTTGCGGACCGGCGATGGGATGACCCCTTATCCTTCCAAATGAACTACGAATTGCAACGTAGCGAAAGTAGAAATTAAACTTCCTTAATAGTAAGTTGACTGTAATAGCAAGCTCACACGGAATATTTGCGCGCCGTGCCGCACAGTAGCGGACCAGGTTGGCCGCTTTACAACAAGCGGCCGGCGCTGGCGGGCATGGCACTGCGTGGCTTTCCTCGCGTGTTAATTATTCCGTCAGAAATCCGAACGTGCTGGAGGAAATGTCGGCAACGCGTCAGCCTAATTCAAAATTACAAACGAGGCCGAAGTATAAACTATCCGAAATCAGGAGTGCATAAATTCATGCATGTTCGTCGTACGTGGGAGTATACCCACGTTGTAATGTAACTCTTGCGTCCTGTTCCGTGTCTTGTAACATGACCGCCTGGGAGCGAAGCTATGATTTTCGCTTCATGGCATATGCCAGTTGATTAGGTACCAACGAAATCTTAAAGGTACATTCCTCCCAACGCCATTATTCTCGATCCCCCACTTCAAGTACGGCCCTAAAGTCTATTTACTTACCGTTAGTCAAACCCTTCCTAAAAATCAGTTTTAAAATTGGCGTCCAGGAGACTTTCTGTGAAATATTGGGAACTACTTTAATAGCGCCCTGCGATTATATGATCCTTTGCGCGCTTACAATAACCATGACGTGTCATCTGTGTGTGTATGTGCGTGTACTAATTTTTAATCGTTTGCTAATAATTACCATGAGATCTAAAATCTAATAGACTAATGCGGTAAAAATTAAAATTATTTATGCCAATAGATTACCGAAGAAAAATTATGAGATAGTCTAAAAAATTATAAAGTGTGATGTTAAAATACGAAAATCCTTCCAGTTTGTGACGACACAAATTTTGCGTTCATGCTTTTTCGACTAGTACGTCCAAGTCCAACTGAGATAGTAGATGCGTTCCTCACTGCGAGCTATACTATCTTAGTTGCCCTTGTATTACTACGCTGAGTGTCGTGAAACGGTGCGATGGTAACATGCGCGGATGACGATCTGCACGTGGCTGTTAATAAGGCAGGCGGAATGTACCTTTAATTAAAGTAAGTAGCCTAACTCTTAAAAGGGTTAAGCTCCCGGCCTGCGTGATGATTGCCGTGCAGCCGAGAGACGAAATGTGCGATTTCATCGTGAGTTGGCCTTGTCTCGTAAAGCCTGGAAAATAATGCCTCTTGTGTCATCAAAGCAAAGTTAAGAGGTGTTATTTTCCAGCCTTAACGAGGCAAATAATATTTCCAACTGACAAAGAAATCGCGTGTTTCGTCTTCGAGCTCCACGCCAGTAATCGTGCAGATAGGGATCTTAACCCCTCTTACTGTCTGTCACTTTGTCATTCGAAATCACAAGATTCTTGGAAAGAAGAAAACCAGCCAAGCAGCGAAAATCGTACATTAGAAATAACCTAGTATAGTAAGCCACCTTTATGCACGTAGGTTTCGTCTGAGTGGCATGACCCGGATTCGAACTGGCAACCCGATTCGCCCCCAGATCACTAACATAGTGCCTTTATCGCTACGGCAGCTCCGCCACTGGCATAAAGATGACTCCCTGAACCCGTTATTAATGTCACAGCAATGACCAGGGCTCCATTCGACCGAGAATGCTTGCCGCCATCGGCAGTGGAGAAGCATAAGTAAAACGATTAATAACGACCTTAATAACGGGTTCAGTGAGCCATCTTTATGCCAGTGGAAGCGTGGCCGAATTGGGTTGCCAGTTCGAATCCGGGTCATGCCACTCCGACGAAACTTTAAGTGCATCAAAGTGGCTTACTGTACTACGTTATTTCTAGTGTATGATTTTGGCTGTTTTGGCCTGTTTTCTTCTTTGCTATATATAATTTACAGCGATCCGTGTGCATTTATTTAACACAAGGATCTTATTTTATCAAAGCTTAAAAATCTTGTGATTTCGAATCAACTAGTCTGGAGCTGGGAAACGAAACCCTTACCTTCTTAAGTTGGAGTTAAACATGGATGCCCCCACGTGCTCCGAACATGTAGCCATATATACACTCCTACATCATTATTGAGATCATATTTAGATGAATTCGAGAATTCGATTCGTGGAAAAGTCCTTGAAAAAAACACCGGTTGTAGTCTTCTGTACAGCCGAAACGTCTGGGACGATCAAAGAAAAACGATAATTTTGTTATGACAAGAAGCACCATTAGACCATTATTCACGTTACAAACCTACTTCCGGGTCAGGCCAAGGATTAAACGAAGGAGGCAGCCATGTTGCGGGAAGGAGACAGCCATGTTGGTGTTAGTGACGTCATATTACATCAGAAAAAGCGAATCCAGCAATGTCAGCCAATCAGAGGAAGAGACGCAAGGAAGTGCGTCTATAAAATGAGACTGTTGGGTTACTCGATAAACGGAAATTCATTAAAAAAAAACCTAATCTCCGATTATTATAGTTTGCCTTTTTACTAAAGTAAATGCTTTTTTCGTCGGCTAACAACGGAAACGGAGAGATTTTATTTTTTAAAACTCCGTTTTGTGCAAATCTACTAGTCACGTGTTTCCTTGCAGCACTCTGATTGGCTGTTCGAGCTACTTTGGCGATATTGGTGAATATGACGTCACGCCACGGTCCCAATCAGTGTATCTTCACTAAAACAATACTACCGGAAGTCGAGAATGAACCATCTTCTCTAGTCGCTCCATACTTGGGGACGACTATAGCAACGACTTAGTCCGTCTGTCCAGTCATGGCTTTTTATTTTCAGTGGTGGTTAAGTGGACTTGAAAAAACACGGCTAAATAATTCATCGTTGCTTCCTTACAGCTAATAGGATTTCTCGGCGTAACTCAATGAAATAATAACGTCTGATCGTTGCATTTACCAACTACGGGAAGACACGCAACCGTAAAAAAACAAGAGGGTTAACTTCATTAAAAAAAACTCTCAACACCGTGTTGCGTGCATGAATAGGCACAGTCTCGAATCCAATGCTCTGTTAGCTGCTATTTGCGAAATTAAAACGGCAGATAAAAGTGGACCTAAAATTAGGCCTGGTGAAAATGGCAGGTTAAATTAGGCCTGGTCCTGTCACTTCCATCCTAATACGTTTGTGTACTTAAATGTCAGAGTGCCTGAGCGGGGAATTGAACCCACGACCTTTGAAACCAAAGGCCCGAAGTCCTCCACTCAGCCGTACTGATACAATCTCCTGTTCAATTTTCACTGATTGGCACCGCTTGTAACTAAAGTAAAGACCGAAACGTTTTTGAAAACAAACGTACACACCACTCGAGTGTTTACCCGGCTTTTCGGTGGACGTGTTTACAGTCGACATGATCTCGCCGTTCAGGTAAACGTCTTGAGTCAAGTCCTAGTTATTGAACCAAATCATCGTAAGAGGAGATCGTTCCTTTTTCAAATTTGACATTTCCACGAAAGCAGCCTCTTTTTCCTTTATATCCTCTCGATTTTTCTAAAAGGACCCTTGTGGACGTCAGCAGAAGTGGGTGCTTGGAGCCTTATCGCTCATCTGTTCGAACGTCAGCAAAAAATCGAAAAAAGAAAAAAAACGGCTGCTGTTGACTGACATGTGATTTGGGAATTTTCTTTTGTGTTTTCAGAAGGAACGCTTCTTGGTGCAGGCTCGCTGACGTCGTCTCGTGTCCCTCGCCATGGCTACCCTATTGCTCAAGATGGCGACTCTGGCCGTCCTCTTTTCCTCCGGGCACTCCTGTTTCCAGGGCATCGAGAGCATTGGAAGTAAGTGACGTTTGCATACCAACACTAGGGGGGAAAAAACTTTAAATTAATGGTGATTCGGGGAATACGAATTTAAATACTGATATGTATCGTTATTCAAAATGGCCGCCCCATTTTCAAAATGGCGGACATTAACATTACCAATTTTAATTCATAGGCGTAGAACTCTTTTGGATTTAAAATAGCCGCTTGGAATTAAAATGGTGTTCATCACACATGTATAGTTTCAATGTAGGCCTACTAAATGTTTTCTAAGTCGGAGCGTTATAGGCCTATGATCTTTTAAAATGGTAGCCATCACACATTGACCTGGAGGTTGGAACGCGCCCAGCCGAGGCCGTAGTGACAGTAAAGCGAGAGTGACAATTATGCTAGGTAATTCCAATCGAAAATTTTATAATTTTTTTGCATGCCACAGTGTACGGTATCTGGAAAAAAAAAACCACCCACGACAAAACGCCCCCCCCCCCCAAAAAAAAAAAAAAACCGCCCCAATGAAGAAAAAAACGCTCCATTCTCTCTAGGGAATTAGTACTTATATTTCACAATCCCCTTTTGTATTTTATTTATTTAAAAGCAAATTGAAAAAAAAAATTTACAAAACTTAAAGAGATTAAAAAGTGGCGATTCCACAAAGACAGTCGATAGTAGTGCGATTTCCCCCCCCCCCCCCCCTTGGGGGAAAGATTTCAAAATGTGGCAAAAACCGTGGTCCAAATAAACTTGCTAAAACTTCGATCAAGGTCTGGTCGCAAAACATGCTTCGGTTGTTTTTAATTTTAAAGGGCATTTTTGGCAGTATTCATTGATATATCTCAATATTTGGTCATTTTTACATTCCTAACATGGGGAAAAAAGACTTGATAACCGCTTGCAAGCTTTCTTGCAAGTAAATAATCGACGTTTTTAGTTAATTTTTAACTCTTTCAAAAGTAAACGATCTAAAATAAAAATGTTTTATCAAATCTTTAAAAGTAAAATGTGGCCTTTGTGACAGGCGAAACTATCAGAACAATGTCAAATTAAAACGATAAATTGGGCAAAATCAATCGGTATAGAGGGGGAGACTGACCTCCAAGTGTGCAGTGGACAAGGCACAAGTTGAAGTGAAGAGCAGTTCAACGGTTGGCTATTTATAGGGCGATTTCCAGCTGCTCCTAGTGGCGAAACGTGGAAATGGAAAACCTTTTTTGAGTAAATTGATGCATACTTTGAATTGGCTGATGTTTGTAGAAGTTGGTTGTGAACTGCGGGCGAGTAGAGAGTATTAATATTGAAAGTGTTTCTAGATTGTCTCATTCCAATTTAAGGAATTTGGTGCAAAATGTGCGTACCAGAAATTTGGGATTTGCGCCCTGATTTTGGAAAGTGTTGAACTAGAATTGGATTGGATTTGATCACGTAGCTTAAAGTTAAGTTTATGTGAGCGGAACTTGTGAATAAGCTTATGTTCGCTCTGTCTGATGCAAGAAGCCTTATATTTGGGCACTTCATACGGAATTCGATAAATAGTATTTTGTTTTATTTGGTTAGGAGGTTTAAATTCAGTTTGCATAGGTTTTTGAAACATCAGTCCATTCTTGTTTCGGACTGAAATGGTTTTTGTTGTAACGAAGGGAACGTAGGGGCTTTGTGAAACCCTGTACGTAAAGGGGGGGGGGGGGCCCCCACCACCTCCCGCGCCCCCCCCGGGGGCGGGGTTCAGTGGTTTAGAAATTAGCAAATCGGAGAACAAGGTGAAATCGATAGCCACTGTTGACAAACTTGGTTTTGATATAGCAGAATTCGGAAAGGAGGTGGTATGGCTGAGTGGTGTGGGTCTTCACTTTTTGAATTTCGTTTTTAAGACTACTGGGTTTGCACACTGGATCAGTATAAAAATGATAAGGAGCAACTTTGATCGTTTGATTTGAGGAGTAACTTTGTGTTGATGAGCAGCCTTATCTTCCTGAAAACATGTCCGATTAGATTTTTTTTTTACAAACCATCTCTGGATCTACCGCTGTCAGTGTACAAAATCTGGTTTTAATCGATGCAGTAGTTATTGCGTAATGAGCTTACAAAGGTCGCATATATTCGTAAAAGGATCTCCGCTCGACCTTCGGCCTCATTTCCTCCAATTAGAGCAGATTTCCTTCTCCCAAATTGAACCTGATGGGTTGGTAAGTATGGAGAACGGGCGTTGTTTTGATGTCGCTTCATTCTCGCATCGAGTGAGACGAGCGCTGCGTTTGTTTACCACGCCACGCGACTGTCGTGAGCACATGAATTGACCATTTGCGCAACTGCACGCACACGAGTCAACTAATATTTTTGCACCGCTCGTCGGGCACGTTCACGCAAAGACTCGTCCTTGCATTCTCGCAGCTAGAATTTTGTCGCGATGACAACGTTGCCCGGATTAGCTAAATCCAACACCGTTTGAGAAAATGCTTACATCTGATAATCCGTGACAATAAGATTAAGAGCTCCTCCTGACCAAACAGTTTTCCCAGTCGTTTCTGAACTAGCATTATTGACTGTTTTCGTCACGATTCGGCAGAGCTAATCCGCTGCCATGTTGGAAATTTCAGATGAGTTCTACCTTCTAACTGCGTGAATGCAAAGGTGATTCGTTGCGTAAACAAGCCGAACGTTCGTTTGTGGGTTCTTTGCCCACCGAACCTAAGTGTACTAGTCCTCCCACCGGTAGTTCATGTAGGGGCTGGTAAACTTTAGAATTTATTGTAGTTACAGCAACCGCTTTGCATATGTACCTTTTTTTTTCAAATTAGCAAACATGAAAAATTCTAAAAAGCGGCAAGAGATTGGGGAAACTAGTGGATTTGGTCAGGGTTGGGGGGAATGGGGGCGAAGCTAGACTTGTTATTGGTCAGCTTTGATTTAAGTTAACCATTTCAAAAGCATTCCCGTTTTCTGAGCACTAAGTAGGTGCAGAGATAGTTTGATCGGAAAGCACGATGAAAAAGCGGTTTCTTTCTGCAGTGCTCTAAACGTGGAAAGTACGGAGTTGGGTAAGAAAGCCATCGGAAGAAAAAAGGGTTTCTTCTGCAGTACAGTAATCGTGGAAAGAACAGAGTGGGAAAGCCACCGGAAAAAAAAAGAGTAGGTTCTGCAGTATTGTAAACATGGAAAGTATAGAGTAGGCAGGAAAGCCACCAGAGGAAAAAAGGGGTTGCTTCTGCAGTACTA
>JAHWFP010113666.1:185853-263355 GCA_023313725.1 Lithobius niger
ATAAAGAGAGCCGATTGTCAACTCTCTGTATAAAGAACCATTTTTGACGCACTTTGTTCGTTATAAAGAGAGCCGATTGTCAACTCTGTATAAAGAAGCATTTTTGACGCACTTTGTTCGTTATAAAGAGAGCCGATTGTAACAACAAGCGTCTACAATTGATTTACTATACAAATCCATCTCATTTTTTTCTAAGTTATGGTAATCGGCTCGCCCTGTATTCGAAGAAATTACGAAAATCCACCAAACGTTGTTTCCGTTTCTGCCTTTTTTTGCCACGGCAAGAAATTCGGAGGGCCATTAAATAAGCGAAATGTCAAATGCAAAATATAAACCCAGTTAAGAGCGCAAACGACATGTTTTAGTTGTTTTGTTCTTTATCTGCCAAATTGTCGATGTCTGTTTTGTCTCCAACCGTGGTTTTAATGTCTACGCTTTGCATCACGTGCAGGGCATTTACAATGTATCTGGTAGACGATGCCAGAATTGTCCCCCAACTCTCAGTCGTAAAGCGTAGTGGTGCCGCGCGTTTTCTTTATGGGTCTGGCTCATTTTTGTGACGACCCCTTTTCTTCTATTTCTCATTCCATTATTCCCACTCGTCCTATCTGCTTGGTCTCCGCTAGTTGGCGATGCCTGAAACCTGAAACCATTGTAACAATCAACGCAATGCTTTCACTTACAGTAAGGAGAGTTTGGAACGTCGAAAACATCCCGTAATAAAAACTGCGAGCTCCATGTTAATATTACCCTGAAACGCGCATGATCACAAATTCGTAAGAAGAAACCCTTACTCCCTCTAATGTGTTTATTCTGAACCAGTAGCGCTGTGCTTAGCGCGTTTATATAGGAGGATACTGCTGTCTCAGACTCTCGTAAAGCTAGCCAAACTATGTATGACCGACCGTTTCGCCGAATCCCGTTTCACTGAATATTCCCCCCCCCCAAAAAAAAAATACGTGCCTCGCTCGAGCTACCACGCTCGCTGCAGCTAAACACATCACACCACAAACAGCACCTAATCGCAAATTCCTTTCAATTAGGAATGCCTCTTTACCTTTTCTAACGTCAAATTTTTTAAGAATACTTCAATTAGGTGAAACGGGAATTCTCTTTCGCCGAATTTTAATTGGAGCTTAATTTACGGCGAAACGAGAACTGTGAAACGGTATAAACCAGCCAAACCTAAACCTTGGCATCAAGCAGTAAGCAAACCTTATAGCTAATCGGAGGAGGGGGGGGGGGGGGGAGACTACATCAATGACTTTGCCCGTCCGTCGCCTTTTTCAACTCCGGAACGGCAGCAGGTAGAGCATAACATTTGATCGTCTCATATTACTACTACTGGAAGACACACAACCGTAAAAGCAAAAGGATTTCGTTAACGACGCGCATTAGCTTCATTTACAATAGGCTTGACACCGTCTTGCATGAATGAATAGGCCTCCTCTTGAATCCAGTTCTCCGTTAGCTGCTGCTTACGAAATTAAAACGGCGGGTAAAAACTAAATATTAGGCTTGAATATTAGTCCCCAAACCGTGTTGCATAAATGAATAGGCCTACTCTCGAACCCAATTCTCCGTTAGCTGCTACTTACGAAATTAAAACGGCAGGTTAAAATTATGCCTAAAAGCTGACAATCACACCCAAAATAGGCATAAAAGCTAATACATTTTAACCGGCAATTGTGATGGTTACTTCACTAACGGTGGGGATATCCAGTTGAGGTTTAAACTTAATCCTTGGGTTAAGCTCGGTAATAAGGAAAAATGGTGATATCCATCACGAAATAAGTTGAGGGCTAAGCAAAATTTATCTTGAAGTTCGAGGGCTAACTTAATACTGAGTAGTTAGCCCCGAGCTGTAAAAAGCGGTGATATCCATCCAGTATTCCTGAGCTTCAACAACATTTTGACAAAGCTAATTTAGCCTAAAGATCGAGGTCTAAGGAGTAAAGAGCTAACAAAACCCCAACTTAGTCCGACATGGATATCACCAACTTTTTTTTTCTCCAGTCCACTAACTCCCAGGTCGAGGCTTAGTTAGATCCAGGGTTAAGCTACTCCGGCGCTAGTTTAGATCGCAACTGGAAATCCCCACCGTTAAACTATATAATAAAGCTCGCTGTTGCAGTGCGTGATAGAGATGTGTGCCTCAACATTTTTGAAAGTGGCGGAAGTGTACAGAAGACCGGTTGCGACCAGGTAGTTGCTGCAGCTGCTAGTTTACTGTAATGCAGATTGTTTGAACGGGGAGTGTATGCATGTTAAATGCTGTGGCTATTTCCATTAAAAAAAACCCGTGTCAGTATGTTTGAGTTGTAGAGTTAGGTTCTTTGGTCGTAAACTTCTTTCATTTTGAATACCCGAAGCATTACAATCGCCTCAGTGACGTCAATGTATCATGGAACACAGGGGTTGTTCATAAATTACGTCACACTCTGGGGATGGGTCGTTGAGTGGGTGGTTTTAATGCGTTCATTGTGGAGAGGAGTGGGGAGGGGATGTTATTTCGGAAACGTAACATATTTGCAATTCAACGTGATTCAAAGTTCCTGTGTTTAACGGAGGAAGCTTGCACCACATTGTTTTTTAATTGTTTGGCGTTATTATACTAGTGTTGAAATTGTTTTACACTCCAATTATTATAATGCAGTCGTCCACAAAATTTCCTCGGTTCGCGGAGCAAAATTTACTGAATGAACTGTTCAGGCTCAGGGAATGGATGTCTTTGTAAATTTGTGGCATGTGTATTTGGGAATGTTTTGAATATTGTGATATTTGTGACAAAGGGATGGGAGTGTTTCACAAGCTAAAAAGCGAGACAACTAATTTACGGATGGTCCTCCACTTTATCATAACTGGCCATATCGTCTGCTTCGCTCACTCTATTGGCGTCGAACCTTCCTTCACATAGGTTATTCGCTCACTAGTGCTACACAAAGTCGATGCACTGATTATTTAGACGCAAACGAATTGTACAATTGTTGCTCACAGTTCGTTCATCACATTTCTCTGCACTCCTGCATTATATCTACATTATTCAAAAAGTTCGATTTGTTTGTTTGTATGCCTACTCCTCCGTAAGTAAGAACCCTATGAAAGTGAGAGTATCGCCTAAATGAAAGATTAAGACAGCAAAGCGAGAAACGCGTTGAAAAGGTTTGCTTTACTTGGCCAGCAGTTTTTGCGTGTTTGAGGATCAAAAAACCAAGTTACAGTGATGAAAATAGGCCTATCCTGACCGTACTTTAATTACCTGTCATTTAACGCTGTTGGCAGTTTCGCAGGTGCCTTAGTTCCGGAGGAGCAGAGTCACAAACACCCATGCAGGCATATCGTACTTTTTTTTTTTTATGTAAATCGTATACCAAAAATTCCCCTAAGATCGTAATATTCAAAGATTAGTGCTTTAGTGAGTCGTCATAACTTTTTTAAACGAGATTTGACCAGTAGCGTACGCTAAAAAGCCGAAGCTGCAAGCGAGGTGGACAATACACTTGTAATCGCCATTCCACCTTCGTTATATTCAAATTACTTTTAGTAAATTTTGGGTCTGAGTGTTGCTATATAGATTTGTGCTACCAGCGTGAGGGATGAAGCCGTTAAAAGATGGCGTCTGCAAGCTAGCACATCTGGAAATAGGTTGGAGACTTTTGTTTGGAAACCGAGAGAGGGTTGTTTTTTCCTCCTCCACCCAAAGGTTTAAGGAAACATAAAATGTGGATGTCAAATTGGTCAAGTGGAAGGAGAACAATTTTATAGCTTGAACGCAAATGTATGCAACGAATGTAACTCACTGAACTCTGTCGAGTAATGAAAGAATGCGTCGTGGGGTGGCGCCACTGCATAAGCGACGTGGTTAAAACCTATTTAGCGCGACTTGAAATCGGTGTCTGTGGCCCTGAAAACTTCGTTGGAGGTTTAAATTTGTGAGTGAACGTACGAATTAGACGGTAAAAAATATGACCTTATATACTTCAAAGCAGTAAAAAATAGCTTCATTTTTCATTGCACCCGTTAAAAATTAGTTAGTCTCTGGGCCGCCATTTTCCAATATGGCGGCCTATATGTGCAGTGCTTTTCTACTCGTTTCTAGATTTGTTATGCTTGCATCTTTGAAATTGAAAAACGAAACCAACTTTTTGCTGCTTTAAAGTGTAAGGTGCTGATTTTTACTCGTCTATTGCGTACTGCTTTTTTAAGTGTAAAAATTTAAAACTAGAACTGCGTGCACAGGAAACGTAAATACGTTTGATTAAAGGCTTAAAGAATTAAAAGGTACGTCAATATTGATTCAGGTCAGTTTACGTTTGGTTGTTTTAAATTTGGCATCGATTGATGCAACGCATCTGGGTTTGAGCTGTGATAACTAGTGAACCCCTTCGACACGGGGAGAAAAAGGCTTAAGTGCTTTTTATGCCAGAGCCTGTGTTGTTTAATAATTAAAGATGTTAAACTTAGAAACCAGAGGGAAACTTAGAAACCAGAGGGTTGGCGCCGGAAGAGTTAAGTGAAAACATTAAAATCAGATAAACTGTACTCGGTACTCTTTCGTCAAGCTAACAGACAGCGTGTCCGTATGGATCTTTCTGTATACTAAGAATACCACTGCGTACCCTGTTGGAAAGTAAACAGTCACATCTCGAATGTACATAAACGGATGGTAGACACCAAGAGTAAAAAGAATGATAGTGATTTTTTTAAGAAGGTTCAGTGAAATCGTCATTAAAATCGTCTGAGATTCCGGGACTTACGTCACACCGTCGTTCGAAACAAGTGGACGCTTCAGATTTGTTGCCAGTTTTGTCACCGCCGAATGTCGGAGGTGTGCGCCGTCGAAATAGCGTCATCATCCTCGGCATTACGTCCTCTTTTTAATGAAATGTTGAACGTAGTTGACAAACTGTCCGTGAATAGGAGGTTGGTTCCTTACCAAAGGTTTCCCGGGGGGGGGGGGGGGGTGGGGGGTCTCCACCTAAACTACGTTGTTCAGGAAGAACAAGAAAAGAGCCCCAACAACTAAACTTGTAAATTCGAGAGTTTTGTTGTATTGGCAAGGGTAGCAAGCAGCCAACCTTTTCTATTGTTTTTTGCATGGTTTGTCTTGTGACTGCGTCTTGTTCCCGAGATTATTCGTATTGTTCTTTTTCTGTGAAAGTACGAATAGTTATTTGTTTGTTTTTTTTGAGGGGGGGAGGGGGAGGATGGTGCATGTTTTTTTTAATATAATAATATAGATTTAAATGAGTACTCCCTTTATTGTTGCTGTTAGTGGAACATTTCATACAAAAACCCTATCAGTTTTTGCAATATACAGTAGTGATATCAGACAGCCAAAAAGTAAGGGCGAAGAAAAAACATTCAACTTATCGTCATATAAAGTAGTGATATCAGAGCCAAATGGCTGCCACCAAGTTTGAGATCCGAATTGTGATCACTGAACCTAAACTGACAAATTAGCCTTCCGAATTGTCAGTTAAGGTTGAGTTATCAGGGTCGGGGCGAAACACTTGTGGCAGCAATTTTGGCTCCGATATCACCACTTAATATGACGAAAACTTAATTTGTTGTTGTTGCCATTACTGGGTTTTTACATGATATTACACTGCAGGACAGTCTGATATCACTACTTTATATTGCTAAAACTTATTGGGTTCCTTTACCCTTATGGGGTTTTTGTATGATATCGCCCCTTTTGATTGTTTTACGGTTTTGCTTTAGTGTAGTATTGGCCGTGAGCTCCTATGAAAATGTAATTGTGAATCGTTTTTTGAACAGCCTAAAGAAAATCTTAACTTTAAAATAATTAATTTCACTGTTTCCAATAAAATGCCCGTTGATTGTAAAACAGAAACAAGTGAGCACAGTAAGTTAGTTCAGATTATTTATTTAACATCTGTACGGATCTTTTGATAAATGGCGCGTAAGTTAAAGTCGAGTCGTACGTTTCTCAACTTTGTTTTGCTGTAGTGAATGTATTGGTTATGTGCCCCTATGAAAATGTAATTATCATACGTGGCAATAGGGGGCGTATATGTATGATTGAATTCCTCCCGCCAGTAAAACTAAAATAATTAATATGTCCGTTCCTATTCACTATTTTTCGACGAAACGTGGCCAGATAGTAATTAAATATGGACGATGTATTTACACCAAAAATGTCATAATTCTGTGCAAGAGTAAAATTAGGACGCCACACGTAAATGTGGCAGCTGTTCACTTGGTGTTCCGTTAAAAAAAAACATTACTGCCCCCACCTAATATCTGAAATATAATCTAAGCCAGATATTTCCCGATACTGAAAGGACCACTTTTTCAATCGGTCGAGCCATTCCGCGGTTAAGGGACCCTTAACGATCAGTTTGATTGTTTTACATTGTTTTAACCATTGTAATTAGGGAACAATGCCAATCAACAAATGCCAGCTGCAAGGCATACTGAAATAATAAAGAAATGTTGTTGACTATTGTTGACCAGCATTATCTTTAACTAGAGGAAGCATGGGGCCTGTCATGAATTAAGTTTACGGATACATTTCCCGGGACATTTTTCCGGCACTCTTCCCGACGACTCGTCAGATTGATCGACCACTCATGCCTGCCTCCTGTTTGCATGCAGGTAGAATGGGAGAGCGCATTTCCAATGCGGGCGCGAGGAGGGAAGTGATTGTTCGGCCCGACGACTTGTCAGATTGAACCTTTATTGAGTTGATCGACCACTCATGACTACCTCCTGTTTCCATGCAGGTAGAGTGGGAGAGTGCATTTTCAATGCGGGCGCGAGGAGGGGAGAAGTAGTTTTCCTTTTAGCCTTCCTTTTAGCCGGCCTCCAGGATTATTATATAGATACAAATTAATACTCAGCGTTTGGTGTCAATTTAAAGTAATATTAATTCCAGTTTTTCCAGTTTTTACTGAAACTGGACATTATTGAATGCCATAAAAAAGGTACACTGATTACAAACGATAACGTTAAGTGTGCCGTAAAAAAAGGGGTTGTATACTTGAAGTTTCACTTTACTTGTTAAAATGTAAATGGATAAAATTTGGTGATCTTTAACTTAAGTAATCAAATGTACATACAGAGAAAATTGCTGTTGTGCTTTAAGAATATTTTTATTACGTAAAGCAAAACATCACTTGCACTCTTTTCAATTTGTGCATTTGCTTATTTAAATTAAAAATCATCAATTTTTATCCGTGTACATTTTAACAAGTAAAGTGAAGCTTCAACGATGTAACCCGTTTTTTACGGCACACTTGATGATTTGGGTGTATAGATCGTTTCTTGAACAGCCTAAAATTATCGTTACTTCATTGTGGAACGGAAACAATAAGTTAACGGTTAACCCATGCTGCGTTGTTATTCGGCCATGGAGAAGAAGTATTTTGATCACAAATGACATGTTCCCAACGTTTACGAAAATACAGTAAAAATAATTGCAACCTTTGGAGTTAAAACCTCCCCAAATGTCAAACCATAAAAGGCACCTATTAGAGTCAAACGTGAACTGAATGAACATATATTTATGTTAGGGGAATTGTACAGTTATATAGTGGAACACAACTTGTATATAGTTTATTGCATAAATCGTGGACATATCTTTTGAAGTATAAGCGTATTCCCATACTGGTGCTGACGTATACGCTTACGTAGGGTTGTTGTCATGGAAACCTTGCCCTGCAGCCTTCGCGCGACGGGATGCTGATACATAAACATTCAGTTTTCGCAAAAAGCAAATTATTAATGATCCGTGCGCTCAGGCCTGTATCAGCCAATCACAAAGACTGATACGCTTGATGCTATCATCCATCATGGCGCCTGATGTTCGCTCGTCAATATGTGTCGATCACAGAGAATAAATGGGTGTGTTCTTAAATTCGGCGCACATTTTGTCATAAATACGCTGACTTTATGCAGAATTGTAACTGTTTAAAGGCGCCCGTTCACCGTTTCGATATGTGTTTCCCATTATGTAAACACAGCTCCACGTTCCAGATTCTCCGTCATCCAATTACTGATGTGGGTCACGTGATCTCGTTTTAGTTATGAAAATAGCGGCGCTGCTGCGAGTAGTGTTGTTCCATTGTTAATTTACCACTATTTTCTTTACATTGCTCGAAGATTCTACGGTGCTGCATATAGGAGTTGAAAAGGTGAAAAAGCGCCTTTAATACTACTTGGGGAAGAGGTAGGTTTAGTTTCGAGATGTTAGCTGATGCTCTGGCTGATTGCTTGCCAACGCCTTGCTCGACTGATCAATATTTGTTTATCTGGTTCGCCCGCTAATTTCTATCATACTCCTCGAGATTGTTTATTTTTGTGAAGCCATTTACTTGTCAGCTCTTTGTTTCAATACGCAACAGCCTGCTTGATTACAATAATGAAAACGTTCTATTTTGATGATTGTACGGATTCGTTTGTTGCTGGACCATGTGTTAAGGCCTCTCCAGACAGAAGAAAATTTCGTGCGAAGCTATGCGTGACTACGTGCGTACAAGGTCAAAATTGCAGCAATCGTGTGGTTGGGGTTGCGTTAAGGACGAATAATGAAGTCTTTTTTTTACACCATACTGCGTCGGCGTGCAGCCGCGAGCAGCCAGTCTAGTTAGGGCTTGCGGTATAACGTCGAGTTAAATAGCTAAAGTTCGTAAATGTTAAATTCTGAATTTCTGTTCGTATTTTAGTACCGAAAGTGTCAAAAACCACCAAATGCGGCTCGCAACTCGAATACTCCAAAATAAAAGCTACACTTCGTATCGTCGGTTTGAACCGCTGCTTCGGTCTTCTTGGTTTATTTTTCCCGCAAAATCGACGAAACTGCTTATAGGGAATTCCTGTTTTGAAGTGGAAGATATTAGGGTAGCCAGACGTTGCCGTACTGGCCGGCCGTCTTGAAATGTAAGAACGCTTTTGTTTTATCGACCCGCCATTTTGTTGCTCTTGGACAAACGTGCTATCCATCGTTGGTCTCGGGCCAATGACATTTCTCCTTATCTTCTTGGGTAGCTGCAGTGATTGAAAATGGCCGAATGCTTAGACGGACAAGAAAATAAAGTCGTTACAGTATCTCGCTGACTGACTTCCTAGCGTGGTTGCTATTTTTTGGTTTTGTATCGGACGGTTAAGGCGAGGTAAAATATCGCACGCGTTGTAATCTGAAGGAGACGGATCCGGGACTGGGAGCTTTAACGGGAAACTAAAGTGAAAACTTAGACTCAAGTAAGGCCTAGCTACTTTACCGCAATGCAGCATGGCCACACCGAAAGTTGAAATATTGTCTTTTTCAAAAATTTAATGACAACAGGATCTCCTTTTTCAGAATCAGAATTGGATTTCGGTTCCAGAAAAGTGATTCCTACTTCCAGTTTTTCTTTTAAACTTAAAATAATTAAATAAATACAGATGCAAACTGTAAGATTTGGCCGTATCTCCATTCGAACACGTAATAACAGTTATTAAGTAATTATCAGCAATTATGGGTCATTACCCCGTTCGACAAGTAAGAACTTTTGGAAACATTTGCCAGCCTTCGAACACCGTATGAAGCAACAACTTTCCACGTGGACTGACGTTCCATTCTTTTGCAACTTGTAACTTGGCTTTTGGTGGGAAGATTGCTATATATGGAAAGAACGTTTTATACCGCCAGAGACACTCGCAAAAGGTAGATATGCTCTTTGTCGTTTTGTAGGACAAATTCAATTTGATCGATGTCACGTTGTAAATAATTCTTGTTGTAAATTTTGCTGAAGGAGACGAAGTAAATTGGATCATTTTGTTTGCAAGCGTGAGTCGACCCATTGAATTTATAAAACCTATGTATGTACGTTGCCTTTTGAACTTATGTATGTCAGACTGCCTGAGCAGGGAATCGAACCCAGGACCTTTGAAACCACCACTTCAAAGGTGGTGGTTCGATTCCCCACTTAGGCAGTCTGGTCCAAAAGGTTTGCATCTGTATTTATTTAACCCTTCTGAGCCGATTGGCTTTCCGTTTTGTTTTACAATAATAAATTAGTGTGTTTTTGTTTTTTTGCGTGGATATCGATATCGGATCGGTCGGTTAAAATGGATACCATATCTACAATTCCTTAATGTGTACGATAGTGTCAAGGGGATACCACGACGATCTGCTTTGGAGAGGATTTAGGGACCCGGCATTAATATGACCTAAATCTTCTCTAAAGCAGATTATCATCATTAATGACTCTTTATTTATTGGGGGGAGGGGGAGGGGAGGGCTTGGCGGAAGAAATAAAAATGTGACCAACAAATTTTTGATGACCATCCCGTTCAAAACTCTAAAACATATCTTGCCCCCCCCCCCACAACCCCCACAGCAAAAACAAATGCGCTATTCGTATTCCTGTTGAGACTGCCTGCTAATGATTTCCTGTAGCCAAATTAAATACGTATAGCACTTCGCACCGACAAGTTAGCAGTTGCAAGAAAAACGTGTCCCGTTTTTAACGAAAGGACTAGATTTAGTTTAAAATAATCGCATAATACCGATCAGAAGAGAGGTTATTTTGTGGGGAGGTCAATTAAAAATATAAAATGCATCCTGACAAGCTATGCTCCTACAAGCACTTTCCAGCGTTTTTTGGCCGTGTGAAGTCGTGGTATCAAACGCCCAGCTCTTTCGCCAAGCTAATTCCACCGACTAAGACTTCAAACGTTAAATGAAATAACTGAAAATTGCGCAGTAAGCAATTTTCATATACAGTATTTCATTTAACCTTCGAACTGTTACTCGGTGGGATTAGCACCACCGCAAATCACCGCAAGTATTATGCACTTGATATCATAACTTCACACAGCATGGCTCGAATCCTTAACAAGTTTGGTTTCGGGGTGGATTTTGTTGTCTTGTAATTTTGGTGATCAAGAGCGCTATGAATGCTGTGGCTGAAAATTAAATTATCTTGTTGGAATAAATGCTTGGGGTAGCATAGCTTATCGAGAAGCGTTTTATATTTTAAAAATACCGACATGCCTTACACCCGTCTTGTGTAATGCAATAAGTATGTTGAACGCACTGTCTGCTTGCTTGCTTGTACGCCCACAACCCTAGTATAGTCGGCACCTGAAAGAAACAAATAAGAAGGCTTTTCTAGAAAGAAAGACGAGATTTTTCTAAAAAATTTATTGGAAAAAAAACTACGCTGGGCAGTACTGCTACTGAATCGTCAAAGCCGCATAAACACACATCATTGTGGGGGGGAGAGATGTCTGAGTTGAGGCGTTTTTTTTTTTTAATGTTGACTGTTGTAAGTGTCATTTTGTCATTTTTGAGGTCCCAAAAAGATGTGTTAGGGCCCCCCTCGAGAGATCCAAAAAGTCCATGATCCGCCCGCTACTCCCCCCCCCCCCAACCCCCCGTGATAACTAATGATCACCCCCTTAGTAATACTGCCACTCCAAATTCGGAAGGGGCCGAAATATTTTACAAAGGCAATTCTTATTTTTTTTTTAAATGTGCATGCCATGATGTGCGTTGCATTTGAATCATCGGAGGAGAAGCTAAATCAGTGTGACGAAAATTCTTCAAAAGAGGTGGCAACTATTCTTCAGTTAGGCACGTTTGCGCGACGACTCGCCTTTGCATTCTCGCAGCTAGGATTTAATCGCGGTGGTGAAAGTGTCGTTGCCATGGTATAACAACGCTACCTGGATTGGCTAAGTCCGACATCGTTTGCGTAAATGCTTGTAGTCTTATAATCCGCTGCAATAAGATAAAGAACTCCTCCTGACGAAGCAATTTTCCCAGTTGCTGCTAAACTAGCATTATTGACTGTTTTCGTCGCGAGCCGGCAGAGCTAAAACCGCCGCTATGTTGGAATTTCACATGATTTCTAGCTTCTAGCTGTGAGGCTGCAAAGGCGAGTCGTTGCGTGAACGTGCCCTTAACGAGAAGCGACACTTCTTTATCTGCTTTCAATCCCAACTATGAGGTAGTTCGATAAATGTACCCTAACCTGAAAGGTGCCTTTTCACCTTCTAGATGGAGCACCGTAGAATCTTCGAGCAATGTAAAGAAAATAGCGGTAAAAAAAAATGGAAGAACACTATTCGCAGCAGCGCCGCGATTTTCATAACTAAACCGAGATCACGTGACTCACATCGGCCTATTAGATAACTGAGAATCTGAAACGTGGATGCTGTGTTCAGAATATGGGCAATGCTATCGAAGTGGTGATCAGGCGCCTTTAAGGTGCATTACGGCTATGAAATCACGTGATTAAAGAAGCTGTAGATGTTGATTTAAACTGGTGCATGCTCTGTTTCTAAAAAATAATTGTCTTTCGTTTATTCCCTTGTTTGCCGAGCGAAGTAAGCAAGCGAGTTCGAATAGTAGACTGAATTTGCATTTTGTGCGTCTGTCAGTGTGCGTTGTTTGTCTGTTTCAGGTACGATAACGTTTGAAATTTTGTTGTAATTCGGTTGAAATTTCACGAAAAGGGAAGTACACGAAACGCACGAGTGTACGAGATGAAAATTCTACCTCAAATATTTTGGTGGTATTTGGCTTTTCCCTTGGATAAGGGGATTTTCAGTAATGGTGGTGAAAGGGCCCAATCTACAAGGCTAGCGGTCCCAGGCACTACATGACCTAATACAAAGTTACTATATAGTGAAAGTTTAAACAAATGTTGATGCAAGGCTATTTACGTTGCCTTTTGGACTAAGTTTCAGACTGCCTGAGCAGGGAGTTGAATCTACGACTTTTGAAACCAAATGCTATTGGTCCTATCGCTGAGCCATACTGACACGGGTAAAAGGTAACGTCCATAGGCAGCATTTAACACGCACGCATATACATGTAAACGTACACTTTTCCAATCGCCACTGGAGGGACGCTTGATTGCGTGCCACACAACAGTGAAACCGAAAGGAACACAAAATAAGCAAGGGTTCTTCCAGTGGTGATAGGAAAAGTGTATGTTTACATGTATATGTGTGCGTATTAAATACTGCCTATGGGCATTACCTTTTCGTCGTGTCAGTATGTCGTAGCAATAGGACCTAGGCATTTGGTTGCAAAGGTTGTGGATTCAGTACCCCGTTCAGGCAGTCTGACATCAAGGCAGCGGCTTCTTGTATAATTTCTGCAGTAAATCTCGCGCGTTGTGGCAGATATCCATATGCGGATTCTTGTACTTGCTTCTTATTCAGGAATTGCTGCATAAGATGAGAATTAAAATCACGTATAGAAAATAAGTTAATGTATTATAGCATCCGAGCAATTGCCATCTTCAGACGTGATTTATATGCCTAGTCAGATAATTACACTGTTACATAACTATTGGTTTGTTTGTTTTTTTACCATCCAGATCCTCCTTATGCCGATATCAACATCTCTTGCATCGCTCTCAACTGGCAGAATATGACTTGCAGATGGTATCCTCCTTACAATCCCGTCCGAACCCGTTGGTCTTTCTACAATCGCATTTCAAAGTAAGATTATTTTCCAGTCCTTGTTTTAATTATCGGCTGTAATGTGTGGACTGCTTGTATGAAATCGATAATTATGTGTTTTAGCACGAAACTCCTTTCCAGCCTTAATTCGGTCGAGGGTAATTTGCTGGAAAGGTGTTGAGTGCTAACACGCACAAATTTTCTACATTATAATCCTTGTACACAACGACTTGCGTTTACATTATCATAGCTAGAATTTGATCAGGATGGCAAAGGTGTCGTTGCCGTGGTAGCAATGCTGCCTGGATTAGTTAAATCCCACATCGTTTGAGTACATGCTTGCAGTAGTATAACCCATGACAATAAGATAGATAATTCTTCCTGACGAAACAATTTTCCCGGTCCCTTCTAAACTAACATTATTGACGGTTTTCGTTGCGAGTCTGCAGAGCTAAAACTCCCACCATGTTGGAATTTCAAATAATTTTAAATGGTAAAATTGCCTCTGGCTGCGAGAATGCCAACGCGAGTCTTTACGTAAACGCTGCGTGGTGTTGATGATAGAATAAATGCACTAAAAGTAGTCAATGTGTAAAAGAGCCAGTAAGTGCACATTTATACAGTAAGATGCGACGTTTCGGGACCTTTCATCCCGTTGTCAAGCATAAAAAATTTTGTATAGCATAAGCTAAAAGTCAAAACAAGACACACTTAAAGGGGGTTTGCTACCAAACGACAAGCTGCAGCATCCATAGCCATTTGCCGCTATCTACTTCTGTCGAACCGTTATTTCCAACAGGCGAAGGAACACACAAATACATTTCTTTTTACCCAACAAACAACCCAAGTGCTTCCTTAATTACTGAGTGTAAAGTTGGTGCGCCCACGTGCACCAGGAAGCAAGATGAGCCTTATGACATCAGGCCGCTTTTGTCTACATATCGACCCTTTTGAAACGCAGATTTTGAACCGCTAGATGGGCGCCGTCTAGCGACAGTGATATCGTTAACCCTGACCGCTTGCTCCTTGGTGCACGTGGACGCACCAACTTTACATTCAATAATTAAGGAGGCATGTGGCTTGTTTATTGTGAAAAAATAAATTTCTTTGCGCATTACTTCACTTTATTACTATTGTTAAAATCAAGTGCTACACAGAACTAAATATTGATTAACGACGCCAGATGCTGCAACCTGTCTTTCGATTAGTAGGCACATTTAAATGGTTCTTTTTGGTGTCAACAAGCATTTAAAAAATTCACTACCCGCCTTGATAGACGTTCGTAGCTTTAATAGTTGCCATAGCCACGTACGATGTCTTTTTTTTTTCGTTTGATACTGAATATTTTCAAAGCGTCTTTGAAATCTTCCATCATGCTTCGAGTGTTCGTAAATATTTAAATCCAAAAGGTCGCTTTGCCAAATATTTATTTATGAGCTGAAAAAAGTTGTTTTTCTTCCATTTACGGGCGTCATCGTTAGTTTAGCCGTGCAACTAGTGTCATCTCTTAAAGACCCGTAATTTAATAAAAAGAAATGCTTAAAATATTAACAAGAAAAGTGAAGCGAAAGCCCGCTGTAATTTTATTAATGTAAAAATCCCGAGACACATCAATAAATTGGGGTTTTCGCTCTCTTTGAAATTTGACTTTCTGCTGCGTTAGCTATACAAATGACATTGTACCACATGTTGGGAAAAAAACCTAACCCCGCATGCAGCACGAGCTGTGTGAGGGTTCCATAGGGGCGCCGAGTAACGTGAAGCATAATCAGCCCAGTGGTCAGTGTTTTCTCTCCAAACCCAAGAGAAAGCCGTTGGAGAAAAGCCTCTGCTGGATTGTGCTACATGTAAAATTAGGCCTATATTAGTATGATTAGACCTATAATTTACATTAGCAAATATTTACTATGCAGGGCAGAATCGTTGCTGGTTTTTTTTTACGAGTAAAACAAGTGGCTACAGCGACTATATCTAGTCGCAATCGGTTTTCTGTACACTTTCGAAAATATTGAGGCGCACACATCTCTCACGCACTGCAACAGCGATCTCTATTATATAATCTAAAAGTAGTAATCATCACAATTACCGGTTAAATATGTTCTAGCGTTTAGGCCTATTTTTAGATTTTAGGCGAAATTTCCAGCTTTTAGGCCTAATTTTAGGTTTTAGGCGAAATTTCCAGCTCTTAGGCCTAATTTTAGATTTTAGGCTAAATTTCCAGCTTTTAGGGCTAATTTTAGGTTTTAGGCGAAATTTCCAGCTTTTAGGCCTAATTTTTACGTGCCGTTTTAATTTCGTAAGTATACCAGGTCTAGAGTAGGCCTATTCATTCATGCAACACGGTATCAAGGCTCTTTTAAAAGAAGCTAATATGTGTTGTTAACGAATATCCTTTTTTTTTTTACTGTTGCGTTTTTTCCTGTAGTGTGTAAATGCGCCGATGAAGTGTTATTACTTCGTTGAATTACATCGAAAAGGCTAATGCGAGTCGTTGTGTAAATGTGTCCCAATACTAAATTTGCTGACTGCTTTTCACCTTTATCGAGCGTGCGGCTTTTGAGTAGTCTATACGTAGCTATGGCAATGACCCATACACAGCTGTTCTCCTCGGGCCTCGCGACACAGAGTACGATGCGTAAGGCATGACAGCGTCGATTTATGGCATCAAGAAAACAATTTTTACTGCAGAACAAAACAGCGGACTGATTTTCGAATGTCAGCATTCGATGGTTAGTTTTCGATTCGATATCCCCGAAATGGACATCATGTTGGATTTTGAATTCTCGCTGCGAGCTGCTATTTATTCTACCGTCGTCTGATCACTGCTATAGTTTGTTCCACGTTATGTTTTCAGAAAACTGACTGGATGACGACTCGTTTCCTTGCACTACGAGTGCAAAAACTTGTGAATATCACACTTGTAGAGTCTACACAGTTACTGTTACAGTCTACGAGTGGGATATTTACATGTGTTTTATACTCGTTTCGGCAGGAAACGTGGCGTCATCCAGTCAGTTTTCTGAAAGCATAATGTGGAACAAACTATAGAAGCTAGAAAATAGCCAGATTTTGGAAAGAGTGAGGAATGACAACAATGATTAAATTAGTGTTCGACTTTGTTCTTTATACTTGATGTTATTTATAATACATAACTTCTTTTTTCAATGTTTGGCCGCATTCATTTAATAGACACTGGAAAGTAATCGTAAATAAATAACGGTTGACTATAGCGTTGGGCGAGCAAAAAGGTCTTGTTGCAGTATGTGCACCCTTATTGTATAACTACTAGGCACATTCCACTTTTTTTAAACGTTAATTCTGTAGAATTTAAGAAAGGTGGGTGAACTTTGCTGCAATTTCCGAAGTCCATTACAATTTTTTCAATTGCTAAAGCTCGTTGCTACGAATTCGAGTTATACGTATTGTTTTCAGATCGAGTCCAGTTTACACTACAAAGTCAAACTCGACCTCGACGAAATTTGAGATTCCGCACGTCCCGGCTGATTATACATTCCCCGAGTTTTGCCACTTTGTGTTAACAAGCCGTTGCAATCCAATATTTGGAACGTAATTCTTAACGCAATTATGGTCTTTGATGAAATATTGATGACACCAGTGGGCCACCCCCCCTCGAAAGTGTGCAAAGGGCAAGGACAGGACGTCTCGCAGAATTTATCATTTCAATAAATTATAAGTTTTCAAATGGCAAACGGGAAAGTTGGAGTAAATGTTGGCAGTTTTCAAGTGGACTACATTAACATACGATGGAGAGAACTGCTATAGAGGGGGTAGTAGGGATTCCACTTGTTCTGCGGGAAAAATTACTGGCCCTAACTGAAGCGTAACGTATACCCTGGCGTCACAGAGCAGGAATCAGGTCCCTCGGACCAAGAGCAAGAGAGTGGTCTAACCCAGGTAGGCCTAACCCTCCACTGCTAAAATAAAGAAAACGTTTTCAAAATGATGTGGAACCTGCTACGTTTGTTCTATCAAGACCTCAGATTTTTTTTCATTCGTAAAGCTGGGTGTATCATCTATCACATGCCAAGAACACTTTTTGAAAAAAATGCTTCCTTAATTGAAAAAAAATTCATTTTGTTTACGTTGCATCGAAAATCCATGCTACTTTCACCCAAACCACTAAACATGCTGGAACCACACAGGGGTCGTTTTATCCAAGGAATCTTCTCAGTTTTTTGTGTGCTTAATCTACGTGAAAAATTAAGGTGACGTTTTTTAAAAATTTTACTGTAAGACAAGTAGTTTTGCTGCTAGAATTTTTTTCGTTTCGGTTCTAATGTTATTCCTATGGGCTACCCAAGAGCCACAAGAGTTTTGAAAGCTGGTAATGGGTCCGACTTTTTGTATTTCCAACTTTTTGGGAACTATTCCTTATCTTCCGATTTTTTTCTTATTTTTTGGACTTGTGGTTTCCCCAGTTTTTTTCAGTGATCTTATTCTTGTTCAAGTTCATTCACAGCTGCTTGAAAAAAAAACTGAGGATAAGACTTGTAGTTCGTTAAATTTGTTTTTTTTTTAATCTTTTAAAATAAATAAAAACAAACTGAACGAACTACAGATTCTATCCTTAGTTTTTTTTAAACAGCTGTGAATGAACTGTAGAGCAAGAATAACATCACTTAAAAAAACTGAGGATAGGACCTGTAGTTCGTTAAATTTGTTTTTATTTTAAAAAAAAAATTAACCAACTACAGGTTCTACCCTGGTTTTTTACGCAGCTGTGAATGAACTTGAACAAGAATATGATCACTTAAAAAAAACTGAGGATAGGGACCTAAAGATCGTTAAATTTGTTTTTATTTTTAAAAAAAAGAATTTAGCGAACTACAGCTTCATCCTCAGTTTTTTTTAAGCAGCTGTGAATGAACTTGAACAAGAATAAGATCACTTAAAAAAAACTGAGGATGGGGACCTAAAGATCGTTAAATTTTTTTTATTTTTTAAAAAAAATTAGCGAACTACAGCTTCTATCCTCAGTTTTTTTAAGCTGCTGTGAATGAACTCGAACAAGAATAAGACCACTTAAAAAAAACTGAGGATAGGGACCTGTAGATCGTTTAATTTGTTTTTATTTAAAAAAAAGAATTTAGCGAACTACAGCTTCATCCTCAGTTTTTTTAAGCAGCTGTGAATGAACTTGAACAAGAACAAAATCACTTAAAAAAAACTGAGGTTGGGGACCTAAAGATCGTTAAATTTGTTTTTATTTAAAAAAAAATAATCAACTACACGTTCTACCCTGGTTTTTTAAGCAGCTGTGAATGAACTTAAACAAGAATAAGACCACTTAAAAAATCGGGGAACCACAAGTCCAAAAATACGAAAAAAGTTGGAAAATAAGGAATGTTACCCAAAAGGTAAGAAATACAAAAAGCCGGAGTCAACTTAGGTCCGGTAATTTTTCCCTAGAGCACTTGGAAATACACTGCAGTAGTCCTCTCCCTCGTCTGTTAATGTAGTCCACTTGAAAACTGTCAATCTTTACTCTAACCTTTCCGTTTGGCATTTAAAACTTATTATTTATTGAAAAGTTAAATCCTTCGCGTCGTCCTGTCTTTAATTGGCTACTTTATTTGCGATTTGGCTGCTGTTGTCATCAATATTTCATTAAAGACCAGGATTGCATTAAGAATAATTACGTTCAAAACATTTGATTGCAACGGTTTGTTAACACAATGTGTCAGAACATAGCTACAATTAATTAAGCCAAATGCTGTCATACTTACGACAAAGGCATTGGTGGTCGTGTCCTTTGTTGTTCTTTGTAGCATTTGAAAACTTTATTGTTGATGAGTTAAAGTTAATATTTACCAAGATAGAAACTTTTATAATCAATGTACGTTTCCTCAGCGTTTGGAGGAAATATTAAATTAGAAAACAAAAACGAACTCGTCTGACACGTAGGTAAGGGTTAACTGATCCGAAGTCAAAACAGCAAAGGAACACAAATAAACTTTCCTGTAAGTTTGCAGATATTGTAGTGTTGCTGTATTGTTTAGTCCACGTGAAACCTTACTGATGTATCAAATGCTTTTACCACTTTTACTTTTGCACACGTTAGATCAGGTGCATTGTGCTTGGCTGAACGACATCGCTGGAGAAAATGTTTAAAAACTAATCATCTTAGTGTGCTTAGCAGAGCTCTATATGCAGGGTTCAGGTAATTGTGTTTTGGAGGAATTCTTGATAATTTTTCTACCCCAGAAGCTGCTTTCCGAACTGCAAAATACAGACCGCATGCGCGAAGGGCAAGGTGGCAACGTTTATAAATAAGCCTAGTCGCAACTGGTCTTCTGTACACTTCTGCCACTTTTCAAACGAAAATGTTCTGGCGCACACCTCTACAACACACTGCAACAGCGATCTCTATTATATAATCTCAAAGTAGTAAGCATCACAATTGCCGGTTAAAAATGTTTTAGCCTTCAGGCCTACTTTTAGATTTTAGCTTAATTTTTTTTACCTGTCATTTTAATTTCGTTAATAGCACCTAACGGAGAATTAGGTTCGACAGTAGGCCTATTCAGTCATGCACCACGGTGTCGTTTTTTTTTAATGAAGCTAATATGTGTGGTTAATGAAATTCTTTTTTTTTTTTACGGTAATTGCGTGCCTTGCTGTAGTGGTTAAATGCAGCACTCAAATATTATTTCATTGAGTTACGTCGATAAACCCAATCTTTATTATAATATCGGAGGCCGGCTAAAAGGAAAGCCTAAAGGAAAACCACTTCTCCCCTCCTCGCGCCCACATTGAAATTGCACTCTCTCACTCTACCTGCAGCCAAAAAGGAGCCAGGCATGAGTGGTCGATCAATCTGACAAGTCGTCGGGAAAATGTCCCGGGAAATGTGACCGGCCCCGTGCATAGCACGAGCTTCCTCTAGTTAGCTACAAGAGCCTCCGCGCACTAGACCAGGTCGCTGGGGCCAATGAGAACTCTTAAAGCCCCCCGCGCACTGGCCGGCCAGGTCATGCGGCCAGTTGTCGTTGCAGCCAAAAAACACGGCGACGTGCGCCGCAGCCACGTTCGTTTTCCCTTGATTATTTTCCATCACGTGGTGAAAAATGAACAGGGAGCAAGCAATGTCGCCTTGTGGTCGCTTACATAGCCATCCTGAATCCCAGTGGCCGCTGCTACTGACCTGCCGCGGCTGCCAAGTGCACGGTGCTCCGTAGGCATTCTCATTGGCCACAGCAACCTGGTCGCGTGGCTTGGTTGCCTAGTGCGCGGGGCCCTTACGGTATATATAGCAACGCGCACTTGGCCGCTGCAGCCAGTCATTCGCAATGGCCACTGGAATCCCGGGCGGTGTGTAAGCGACCACAGGGCGACAATGCTTGCTCCGTATTTATTTTTCAACACGTGATCGAGAATAATCAAGGGAAAACGGATGTGGCTGCGGCGCAAGTCACCGTGTTTTTTGGCCGCGACGACCACTGGCCTCACGACCTCGAAGCCGAGTGCGCGGGGTCCCTAAGGAAGCAATAATATTTTAATTTGCCTTGTTTTTTAAAGTCCGCTTGATCACCACTGAAAAAGCGACGGATGGACGAAGTCGTTGCAATTGTCTTTCCAGCTCCGCTGTACAGAACGCTACAATGGCTATCAAGAAGTGCGTGTTGCGTTATTTGGTGCATTCTCTTGTTACTTTGGGCTTCTTCCAACCGCTTGCACCAGAGGGAGTTGCAACTGGACTAGAAACAATGTATTCCAAACCTTCCCAATGTCCACTCCTTCAGGCGCTTCGCCGACGCCGGCCGGTAACGCCAGAATGGCGCAGCTAACTTCCTGTTCTCGTCTGAATGAGATTTGTGAAATAAAAATCCCATAATTCATCTTTCGTGACGTAATCACTCTTATGGTGTAACAATATTAAGGCTACCTGGATGTAAAGCTTAACGTTAGAAATTCGACGCGTCGTCCAGTTAGTCACTGATTCTGTCACCAGTCGCGCTACTTACACCCCAAAAATGAACTGCTCCAGCATGCGGACACGCGATAGGTGGATTTTAAACTTAAAAACACTGCATTGACACCAAATTATTAAAATTTAACAACAATGGCTTCACGCTACGTACCTCTTTTTTCACTCGACGACAAAACAAAGCCTCCGGAAGTTTAATTTCATGAATTTCAAGCAGAAGAGCAACCAAGGTACGTGTGTATTGTACTGTATGATACGCTACGGCGTTTTCAATTCTCATTAAAAATGTGTTAAACGATCCTTTGACGTAGTAGTAAATCGTCCGAAGACTTCAAGAATAGTCACCATTACCGTAAAATAATGTTCGTTTAGCGCTGCAACACCGGTAAATCTAATAATGAGAAGATATGACGTTTTTGTGCATCTCGCATACACTAATCAATGCTACGATTGGGGGTTTTTCTTTCTTCGTGCTTTCAGTTCAGCGCAACGCTTGGACGACACGTCTAGCATGCTACGTGAAACGAGCGTTAAGTATTTCAAATATAGGTAGTCTTGAACAATATAATCTATCAACTTCTGCAGCGAAACCAATGAAATATTAAAGGAAGGCTGCCACAAACGTGAAAACGCTGCGCATCTTAAAAACGATGCAGACATCAATTTATAAAATCGAACAGCCATTGGAAAATTAGTTCAAACTTTTGCCTGAGCTATATGTATTTTTCAAACAGTATCACAGTTTAACTGCAGCTGTGCGTGTTTTACCGTTATTTTTTGGACTTAAGTTTCTCCGATATTCCGGAGTTATTGCGACTGAAGTTGCTCACCATGTTTAATCTTTATGGCGGCTGCCATCCCATAATCTGAAAGCGGAGGTATCACTCACTGATGGCTGCTCCTTAAATCGTGAATCAACTTGTTCGGTATGTCGTCCTAGCTCCCACGTGATATGGATTAAAACTGCAACGAATTTACCAAATAATTAGTTATGAGTAAGTCCTGCAAACCGTGTTGGTTTAGGCCTATAGGCCTATACGTTTAATGGCGATCCCTATGCAGTTTGTTAGGTTGCTCCATGCACTTTCCACTTTGATGTCTGGAACCAAATCTAGATAACGCATACATTAGGAAGGGGTTATTACTATGTAATAACATTTTGTTGATCAAACACGGTTTTGGTGAGCAGCTCATTGCCGGCGTGGCGTTGTCTTTCTTCGTTTACGTATTGATGAAGCCCGAGCCCGTATTGCGCCCTTGTTGCTAAGGGCCGTTTTGACCGCACGTGGCGTTGCGACGTGCGTTGGAGCCTGTGACGTAGGTAGACAGCCTCACGTTGGCGGAACACGTGGCGGTCCCCCCTTTCCCCCCGTCTCCCCCACACTTTTCCATACGCGGGATCGATTTCGGGAATAAAGACTCTGAACGCTGTAACGGTAAACAAAGAAAATGGAAGATGAGTCGGATGATTGATCTTCATTCATTTAATGTGGACCGTATTGGGTGAACACACGTTTTGGTGGGTGCCCATCCGGTTCTTATTTTTATTTTGTCTGAAAATAGGAGGGAACGGATGATGGACCTGTATTCATTTATCTGGACCGCACTGTTGGATGCAGACAGACACAATTATTGGCGCCCAACTGGTTTTTTTATCATTATTTTAATACTTGAAGTTGATTTGGTAGTGGGAGGAGGGAGTCCGAACGCTTGTGTTTAGCACGTGCGTGGCCCCAGGCTCCCTTACAGTCACGCGGCATAATGGAATGCTTTAATGTTTGGAAGTTTCCGAAGACATTTTCTTTTTTATTAATATCGGTATCTTTCAAGCCTTTTGTTTGTCCGTCCCAGCAACGCACACAAAGTTTTAAAGGGTTTTGTTATTTTGGAAAGTGGTGCAACGCAACTTTGAAGAACCGCGAAGCATCCTAGAAAATAAGAAAGAATGTCGCGTTTGGAGGATGCTTTAGAAACTCGTTGTGCCCTAAACTTGTATAACGAATAATAACTATTGCATAAGACTGTTTTGGTATACACAAATAACAGTAATTGAAACTGACAATTTCAGAGACTTTTCGTCTTCTGACGAGGCATCCGGCCGGTTACGAAATGTTGAGATTTTAATTGTTCATCGATAACGGCTTTGCCGTGACCATTATTGGCTGATCGAGCGAAGCACACGAGTTTAGTTACTCGAGGGAATTGGTGTTTATTTGTCGGTGGATTTGTCAGTTTGGAACACGAAACCGTTCGCAAGTTTTTTAATTAATGTGGTTGTGCCGAAAAAAGGGGTTAACGGAATTCACGTCAGCCTGGCAGCATTGTTACCATGGCAAGGACAAACACTTTTACCATCGCGATTAAATTCTATCTGTGAGAATGCAAAGGCGAGTCATTGCGTAAACGCACCCTCAAGCCAGCTAGCTAGTTTACTATCTATTGCTGCCCCGTGTTTTTCCTGCAAGGCATTGGAGCAATGCGCAGCCAACGTTCAGGGGGAGCTTTTGCGTCGTAGTTGGAGTGAGCCAAGCTATTGACGATGCATTCTCTTTTTTTAACTGGTCACCATTAAAGAATATTAAGTGTTGAATAACGTAGTTTTAACTGCATCTCCCGAACGGCTGATAAGGTCTACATGAAATTCGTTTCTTCCCCATGACTTTAGGCTTAACTTTGGAAGCGATCAGTTTTATGACTAGTTTGCAGAGAAGTTGTGCGCACTGTGTCATTATGATACGACCGGGATTCGAATGCTGCCTTTTCATCTCATCGAACATTTATCAAATCCTAGCCGCAAAAAAAAAAAAAAAATGTCTAAATCCGTAGTTATAGTCGCTACAATAAACTTAAGCTTGAAATCGATTGTGAATTGTATGGATGGAACAGGTCAACTGTTTCATCTTAGTTTTCCTTTGATTTATTTATTTTTGTTTTGAATAATTTTCGTCTTTAGCCAGCAACTGCCTTAATTGCAGACAAACGTAGTGTCCGTACACAGTCCCTAGCATTAAGGTTATTACATATTTCGTGTAACGTCCAAGCAAGAATGTCAGTACCATATGGGAGGAACTGTGCAAGACAGCTTACTGGCTGTTTAAGTGGTCAGTTTAGAATGTTGAAGTAAATTCGTGTTTTGACCCCGCAGTGGTAAAGCTGCGGAGAGATTGCATGTTTACAGACACGTTAAATAGTAGTGTAGAATGAACATTAGTGGATAAAAAAAAAAAAAAATAATTGGTAATCTGTTGCAAATCTTGTATTTTGCTAATGTTTGCTGGGGCCTATGGCCATAAGTCTTTTATCTGTATAATATTGCATAGGTGAGCGTATGAATCATCTTCATTTCATTTCCGATTCCTGCCTGTGGAATCTTCGAGAAGTTTCCATTTCCCATAATACCGTTGTTGTTTCGTGGTTGTCAGGGGTAACCAAACCGTATTTAAGAAATGGAGCCAGCATGCAAAAACAATTAATTATAAAGAGGAGCATTCTTCCATGTATAGGAAAAATGTATAGACTTGCGAATGGCTATCGGTTAACAGGTGTCGTCAAACCTCAAGATGGTGTCCTTTTTTCAAGACAAGAAGTTTTCGTTACCCGAGAGTGTTCAACAAGTTGCTGTCGGTTGATTTGGTCTGGTCATGAAGTGCAAGACCCGCAACTTGTTGTGAAATTGCTTTGGGCGCTGGAGCATGTTGCGAATCTTGGTTTAGATTGAACTTAGCCATTGGAGGTGCTTAGAGAGTTATTCATGTCTTAGTTGGGATTGGATGTTGATATTAAGAACGTTGTCACACGGCTATTATGTATAGAGCACCGTTATCGCTGTCCGTTGCTCATGGCAACCGAACAACGTTTGCCGCCATCTTGTAGTGGTGGGGTAAATAATCGCGTATGAAGCAAGCAGACGACGTTACCTGGTTTAGCCATGGAGGAAGGAATTCACTGGAAATCGCTGGAAATCTAAACAAGGACGAACCCTCTACTCCTCTTCTGTTGCCGCAACCAGAAATCGGACAATCGTTAACCATCTTGATGGATAAACATGACACCAGCGCTGATGGCACGAAACAAGCCAAAATAACAAAATGGCGGAAAGCCAAGCCGTTTTCCCCACCAGTCTAGCCAGAGATCGGGCTCCACGGCCACATGATGACAATACCGCAGCAAACTGTGACGTCACAGGTCACTGCTCTATTGTTGTTAGTTTTGCTTTTGTGGTGATTGACTCTGTTATCTTTTAGGGGATGAGATTCCTTCTGTATTTACAGTACACATAGAAATGTGTAAATTCCCTACTCCCCCCCTACCCGCTCCAAAATAAAAAGTTTAACTACAGCAGTAATATGTTGGTTCTCCGCTGAATTAAAAGTAGGCTTCTGCCCAGTGTGATTTAAAGCAACACCCTTATAACTTTCCGCCTGCCTTAGAACAGCCACGCGTCGATCGCATCCGCCATGTTACATTCGCCAAGGTCAACGGATAGTAGCGAAGAACGCAGCTACTGTCTCAGTTGGCATTACGCCTTATGGACGAACCAGCATGAACGCATTAATTGTGTCGTCACAAACCGGTATGCTTTTCGTATTTTAAAATCGCAATTTTATCATTTTTTTATGTTAGTATTTTATATTTTTTCTTTGGAGATCTATTGGCATAAATAATTATAATTTTTACCGCATTAGTCGTTTAGATTTTTTATCTCATGGTACATGCACACATAGAGATGAAACGTCATGGTTATTGTAAGCGCGCAAAGGATCATATACGTGCATCCCGCAGTAAATAAAGTTCTCCAATATTCAACAGAAAATCTCGTAGACGCCACATTTTAAAACGGATATTTAGCTAGGCTTGACTAACGGTTATTAAATATAACTTTGGGGCCGTATTTGATGTGAAGGAACCAAAAAAATGTCGCTGGGAGGAATGTCCTTTTAAATAAGTAAAATCAAATTTGAAATAGGTCGTTATTCATTTTAAATATCCATGCAGACAGAATTGGTTCAGACGCAGTGATTAAAGTGACGATTCCCGGAGTTAAGTTTGTTAAATACTTTGCTCATACTTGTGCTTCATACTTCTGGGTTTTTTTTTCCTTTCGATTCTGGACGCGAATCTAATAGTGAAAACCGTTTGTTTCTATCTGGTACCGTTCCGGAGTTGAAAAAGTCGATGGACGGACAAAGTCGTTGGTATAGTCTGAGAATCTTCTCCCAAGCATTTCTTGGAGCATAAATTTAGTCAAGATAGTATTAGAGTCATAAGAGTTAAAACAACATTAGGATCATTAGAGTCAAGATAACATTAGTATCATTGAAGTAACACAAAATTAGTTAAAATAGACAGTGATTAAAGTGCCGATTCCCGGACGGTAGTTTACTTAGATGCCTGGCCTGTATTAAAGGGGGATTGCCACCAAATGCAAGCTGCAGCATCTATAGCCATTTGCCACTATCTAGTTCTATCTAGCCCTTGCTTTCAACAGGCGAAGGACCACACAAATAAATGTCTTTTTACACAACGAACAAGCCTCCTTAATTATTGAGTGTAAAGTTGGTGCGCCCTCGTGCACCAGGAAGCAAGCGGTAAAGTTAAGCGTAACACGTCACGGGCGCTTTTCGCTACATGTCGACCATTTTGAAACACAGATCTAGTGACAATGATATCGTTAACCTTGACCGCTTGCTCCATGGTGCACCTGGACGTACCAACTTTACATTCAATAATTAAGGAGGCACGTGGCTAGTTTGTTGTGTAAAAAGAAATTTCTCTGCGCATTCCTTCGCCTGTTGAAATCAAGTGCTACATAGAACTAAATAATGGTAGACGGCGCTGGATGATGCAACCTGTCATTTTGTTAATTGGCACCTTTAAAGAAAACGAAGCTGAGAATCGTCACCCAAGCGTCATTTTATGTTGAATAGATAGAGTTAAGATTTAGTGTCAAGATAGAATTAGGATGATTAGAGTTAAAATAAAATGAGGTTCATTTAAGGCGTGGTAAAATCAGTTTGAAATGGTTATAGCATTAATAATGGGTCCTTTTTCCCCATGTTTTATGGTCTGAGTCAATGGCGGCCAAGTTGGGCCTGATCGTTAATGTGAGTATCTTGTAAGCCAGAGGTCCCAGATTCGAGTTTGGCACACCGGGCATTTTAGGAAATAGTTGGGCCCTCTGATACCTCGTGTACCACACAAAAAAAATCCTAGAAATATCCAAGTGGATTTCCCAGCACAATTGACCCTCTCTCTTTCTGGTACCAAGACTATGGCTAGGTGTGCACCATACCTTAAGGTCTATGGCAGTGCGGTAATTTATAGCTGAAAGGAATTAGGGTCGCTCGTTTGATAAATGGCCATGTCTTATGCTGAAATTCTGTGTGTAAGTTGTACATACCTTGGGGTCACAACTAATGCAGTTATCCCATAATATCAGAAGTCACATAAAGGAGATTGTGGCCTCGACTTTACGGCTTATGCCAAAATCCCGGTATTAGGGGAAAACTGTGTTAGTTATGCACCAACATGTATTGAATTTCTATGTAACCATTTTTTCAACCATAATTTTAACATTTACCTGAAAACACCAATCCGAGTTTGTTTCCCATCCTCACTATGTTTGTTGCCCATCCGAGTTTGTTTCCCATCCTCACTATGTTTGTTGCCCGTCCGAGTTTGTTTCCCATCCTACGCAGAAGACAAAATAACTACAAGCGTTTTTACGCTACGTCTTGCCTTGCATTCTCACAGCTAGAATTTAATCGCGATGGAGAAGGTGTCGTTGGCGTGGGTAACAATGCTACATGGATTAGCCAAATCCGACATCGTTTCAGTAAATACTTGGAGCCTTATAGTCCGTGGCAATAAGATAAAGAATTCCTCCTGATGAAAACAATTTTCCCAGTCGCTTCCGAACTCCCATTATTGACTGTTTTCTTTGTGACCTGACAGAACTAAAACCGCCGCCATGTTGGAATTTCGGATGATTTCTAACTTCTAGCTGCGAGAATGCAATGACGTGTCGTTGCGTAAGTGCACCCTAATCCTGAAACGAGAAGGGAGTTTCATGACGGTTCTCTGGGAAGCCACCCGAGAGAAGCGAGCAAAGTATAGCAGAGCTGTTACGGGCTTGGTCTACTCAACCAAGATGATGGGAGATAGACTCGTGTCACTGACTGTGTAGTGTGTATGTTAAAGGGGTTAACACGGTCAAGGATTGGAAATGCGTGTAAACTTCAAGTCCCTATAAAAATGTAAGTACACTGTTATTGTCGGTTGATGGTTTCTCATGGTGTATTTTCCTATTTCTATTACAGATATCGCCAGGAATGTCCCGAGTACCTAGATATCCACCGCTTAGGATGTTTTTTCGGTGACCAAACAACTCCAACCTACAGACAGCCGGCCGAAATGTACTACTTTGTTCTGGAGGGTCAGAATCCTTTGGGAAAGAGTAGGACAGATTACCGCTTTGAGCATTACAAATTAAGTAAGTACAGTGTAATGTAGTTTTCAAGGGTTCTACAATAAACATGAAATTGTCAAATTGTCAAAACATGAAATTTTTGTGCTGGTAACTGTTTTATGTCTAAAACAATTCAAAAGCACAATACCACAATATAGAATAATACATTTTTTATTCTTTAAATTTTCGGTGAAATTTATCATTCATCTTCTTCGGAAAATTCCGTGCACTAGCGGCTTTGAACTGGTCCCTGGACATCGTGAGGTGAAAACAATTTTCGAAAGATTTTACAATTACTTGTTTCATAATTCTCTGTTTTATAATTTTCCGAATTTCCAATTAAAATTAAGCATGATTTTTTCAGTAATTGCTATGACTTCAATAATTTGTGTGTTTTTAGTATGAAACGCTTTTCCTGATTTAATTTTACGATTTTACGGTGTTTAAAATGTAGGACGTTTTTCTCTGTTTGGCGTAGCGATGCTAGCCCCCATCGCATTTCGTCAACCAACCTGTAATTTCGTTTGGTTCGGTGTTGGTTTTTCGTATTAAGTAGGCCTAAACCTGAGTTTTATACCGCTGATTCACCAATTTAAACGTACACCGACAAGAAGCATTTTTGTGTTTCCATAAAAGTCCGATGATTAATGAAAGTGAGAAGTAGCGTGCACAGACCACCGAGAGGGCTGGGGCAACTTTTGTAAAAGGGCATTTTAGGTTTTTTTTCTGGGGACCTTTATTTATTTTATTTTTTTTGCTCGTCAGTCATTTTTTTTTACCCTTTTTTTACGCGTGTCCCTTTTTTTTACCCTTTTCACCCCTTTCCTGGCCTTCTTTTTGCCCGTTTTAGGCCTCAAGGCCCTTTTCTGGCTGCAGCACCAGCATTTATCGGGTTCAGAAAACCAAAATAGGGTATTTTTTTTTTACAAAAAGTCCCGGGGCACCCCCCCCCCCCTCTGCCTCCTTCTGTGCACGCTACTGTAGGTGACGTCATTTCAGTAATATGGGCCAACTCGATGCAAAACAAACAACTTACTCTAAATGAGATATACTGTCGAGATCTGTGTTGGTTTGTCGGTGCCCAATCAGTGACGAGTGAAGCTTCGATCTGTATAATTAGTGAAGCAGAAAGGTCCGATGTGTCTTTTCAGTCTGAGTCAAGCATTGTGGTAGTTTTGCTGGAAGAAAACAAAATTTATCCAGTTATGTCATGTAGGAATCCGTGAAATACTGTTCGTAACAAAACAAAAAAAACCGTTCAAGTTTATTTGATGATTTAAAAAAATATGAACTTTGCTAGATTTTCTGGTTCTGTTGCGTCTAAATTACGTACTCGTACCTGATCATCTTCAAACATCGCTATCGCTAACATTGTGAAACTCATTTTCAACTGTAACAAAGTCAACTTCCTCCATGACTACACAGTTTCACAACAAAGACACTTACACAGTCTTGCTAATTTTCGACAGTTGTAATAAGCAACTTTTACGGAACCTGAGGAAGACAGCAGGCAAACTAACGAAAATTAGCACAACTGTGCAGTGTGCGGTCATGGAGGAGTTGACTTTATTTGTTACAGTTTAACATCTTCGATCACACATAAGTTGACAACATCCAAAAGCTGTTTACAAGTGGAGGCAGCTGTTCTCATAGTGTCGCAAATTGTTTGTAAGTATCCCAACAGTATTGAACGAGTATGACCAGGAGTGGTATGAATACGTACCAACAATTTGCGACACCATAAAATAATTTTGCTATCAAGTTACAAGCGTAAATCAACTGACAAATACAATATAACAGCTGTAGTACTAATAACACTAATAGCTCCAAACTACTACTTGTTAATCAGATTCACAATTTTGAGTCAAGGTATTAAACAAACTTTAAACAAACTGTATATTTATGCTCAAATTATAGTTTTCTATTTTTCAGTCAAGCAAACATTTTTCAAGTTTTTTTCCCGAAAAAATCCAAATATTGCTGTGGAAATGTATCCACTCGCAATACTATGTCACTTTCCTTTCCGTTACACTTAAGATAAGCTTACGTTAAAGTTGCCGTATCTTAACATTAATTCTTCCTTTTTTTTTAAACGTTACTTTATTGAACTGTGTTGGATGAGGTCACGGTTTTGACAGAAACGAAGCCAAAATCCTTCTAGCCTACCTCTGGATAAAAAAAAATGTCAGTTTGGATGAGCGCAGTGCCGTGACGTACAGGTAGGCTAGGTAAGCATTGCTTACGGGCCCCTGCAACTCGGGGGCCCGCCAGGCGTCGAAATATGGACGTAGACAACATCACTGAGATTTTTGCATTAAGGAAAACATGCCAAAAGTATCACTTTAAGAGCCTCAAGTAGTGAACTAACTTAAATTTCATGTTTCATGTAGCTACTAGGCAAAGCTTAGAATAATTCAACAGTTAAGTAGTCTAAAAAATACCGCACAGAAATGTTTTTTAATTTTTTATTTGTAATATAATTGTTTGCATTCGAAGTAAATTTGTTGGGCTGAAAATTTGTTGGTTGTTCGGGTAACATAAACCAAACAATGTACAGTATGTGTATCATTCGAAAAGATCAAATGTTTTTTTTTTTTGGGGGGGGGGGGGGGACGCAATAAATGGGGAGGGCCCCACCACAGATTTTGCCTATGGGCCCTGAGACACTTTGTTACGCCACTGGATGAGCGGCAGGTCATCGGCTTTTGGTCTTAAAGATCAAGGGTTTTATTCTCCACTTAAGCAGATTTAAGTCCAAAAGGCAATTGAGATTTGCATCTGTATTAGACAAACATGAAACTGTGGGTCATATTGTGACAGCAAACTCATTTTTCATCATTTTATTTCTCCTAGTCTTACCAAATCCACCTGAAAATGTTGCTGCCCGAGAAATCAGTAGTCGTCACTTATTTGTCCGATGGGATGCTCCAAAAGGAATGGCTCTTTTTCCTCCAATGCTTTTCTTCCGTATTCAATACAAGTCAAAGTGGGATCAAAGTTGGAAGGTAAGAATAAAATTGCAAGTTTGTTGGTGGTAGTGGTTTATGGAAAGGGTTCAATTTGCAAACAGAGCCATTTTTTGTAAATTTTCTTGAAACCGATGCATCACCAATTAGGGATGTGCGAGTAGAAAAATTTTAATTCGAGTCGAGCCGAGCCGAGTCTGCTACAGAAGAATCGAGTATCGAGCCGAGTTCGAGTATTTGATGAAAATATTTTGTTTGCAAGTTTCTCTTAAATTTGGTAAGATGATAAGAACAAAGATGGTGCTTAGCTGACTGCGTGGGTCATGGTTTTCCAGTTTTAAGGATATAACTTGAAAATGGTTTCAATTATTGACTTTTAATCTGCACCACTGCAAAGCTCTCGTCGAGACGATCGATTTGGTATATTGGAATGTCAAAATCGGTCAAAAGTTGACGAAGTTATCGCAATTTTGCTGGATTCGAGTTTTTCGAATATGGACGCGAGCAGCGAGCCGAGTTCGAGTACAAGTTTCATACTCGGCTCGGCTCGAATTTTTCGAGTATCGCACATCCCTATCACCAATAAAACTGTCACATTTAAAGTGTTCGTTGGGAGTGACAGTTTCTTTCTGGGTTGAGCCGTGAAAATGCTGAAAGCTGCAGTGTAGGAAAACCAATGTCTGCAACAAATCCTATTGTTGCACCATATAATAGAAGAAAGAGCACACAAAACCGCACAGAAGAACACAACAAATGGTTTCACTTAAATTTTCGGCGAATAATTGCGTTAGTCTTCTTCAGAAGTTGTTGTGTTTTTCTATGTGGTTTTGTGTGCTCTTTCTTCTATTATGTCGTGTCTAAACCACAGTAAACGCCGGTTACCGGTTTTTGCATATTGTTACACCATGTCTGAAATTACTCCTTTGGTGAAATAGTAACAGTTATTTTTCTACACCTGGGTAGATAAATAGGTACTCTCAATTTTCTGAAAACGTAAAGTAAAGTAGTGCCTAGTTCTGTCATCAGCATCAGGCAGCACAATGTTTCAGTCTCTCAGAGGAGGCGAAACTGGAAATAAAACATGGTGTCATTGATAGCATCATACAACCATAGTACTCGACAATACTTTCAGAATTGACGAACTACTAGGGCGTGGGCAACATTTTAAGTTGAAGAACTTATTCTGCGTTCGATTCAAACCCGACTCAGTTCGTTTCCAGAAATTTGAACCACGGACGAAGATTCAGCCTGAGTGGTTTGCTCGGCACAATTCTTGAAACACAAACCTAAAACGTTACTTACCTTCACTCGTAACTACAACACGTTTTAAAACTGAATACTGGATTTTAAAAAGAAAACTGATAGGTGAGTTCTTCTCTAGCTTAAAATTAATTAATGTCCTAATCTGACCAACCAGTTTTTTTAAGCGATTATTTTAGTGCTGGCTGTTAATAACACGGTTTGGCACTACAAGTGGGAGGAAAACAGAAGGAGTATGAACCGCTTACACTGCTCCTGATTTAAGAGAACCATCAGACAGGTGGTTGTGTGGCAGGTGGGAGTGGTCATTTCAGAAATCTGTTGAGTCGTTCCCCACAAAGCCTTGCTCAGAAACCAGCGACCAAAAATGCACCCACCGTTTCACTACTAAGGGCATTCCAAATAGTCACGACGCGAACTGAAGAAAGGTGCCGTCGACAGTACAAATGAGAGGGCTGGACGTTGAGTTTTCAAGCATGGCCCCTGGTATTAATCGTGTTACGTGAGAGGTAAAAAAAAAAAAAAGGGAGGTCAACCGAGATATGACCGTGGAGAAGTTTACAAGTCAAAACCAGGTTTAATTTAATACGACGAAGCTCAAGAAGCTCTAACCCTAGCCTGGCAAGTCGATGCTCATAGCCGACATCACGGAGGCCATGCAGGCCCTTCGTGAATCATCGTTAGACCCCCTCAATCATATTGATGTCCCGAACCAAGTACGGTGACCAGACCGGAGTGGCCTATTTAAGAATGGGCCCAACGTAAACCTTGAAAGCCCAAACGAGTGTCAAAACATTTCCCGAGGAAAAACGTCTCTTCATCAGAGCAAACGACGATAGAAGGCGGCGCAAACCTCCCCGCAGTGGTGGCTGGATTTCAGGTTGGAGGTAAAACGAAATCCAAGATCTCGCACCTGAGGGGAGAACTAAGTTTCCCAGAGGGTACTTACTGCATAAATACTGTTCCCGGTACCTAGTGTTCCCAGTATATAATGTTGTCACACTGCCCCGTTTGTTATTGACAATGCCCTTCTCATTGCCACCACTCGCCGTTTATCATTGCTACCGTAAAAAGAATGAACATGCTCACCCTTTTTCATAAAGCTGCATTTGGATTGGTTGTCATAATGTTCGCCTATTTCCAAATGCACCAGTATCATGATTGTCTATACCCGCGGCATAAACGTAATATAATATGTGTATTCTTCTTGTGATCATTTTGTTTAGTGATACTAACTTGTTTCGATCTCCATGACAACGCTCAGTAATGTAAATTTGGGTTCATTGATGACAACACCATCTGGTGGTAACCATTAAAAGCTGGTTCTACTTTCGCCCAAATGTTCACTATTGACAGAGAAAGAGGGCATTACCTTCACAGCCGACATCTATACTATAACCGAATCATTGTGTTGCCCTGAATGACGAATAAAATTTTTTTGGGTTCAGTAGAGAAGTCCTACGACAGTGATAGTCGTTTATGTAGCAAAATTTGCGGAGCCTTGATTAAACTTCGTAATTGAAGATTTCAGTCAATTTTTTAATTAAGAATGGTTAACAATTTTTAACAAAGAACTTTCTTAACATGAATGTTATTTTTTTGTACATCTTACGACTGATCAAACATGTTAACCGTACACCAATATCAGCACACTCATTGTTGCCAACGTACCCCTAATCATGGCAAAAAGTGCGTGTGGTTTCATACTTTGAAAATCGTGAACGATTGCACAGAAAATTTGACGCTATTTCAAAATGTTTTAGGGAAACGTTGTTTCCGCGAATTTTCAACAAGCATTCACACAACATCGCTTGGCTTCATCAGGCTTCTACTGTGGGGTTTGTTTGATTTACAATGTAGTTTCGGACTCAAACAAACCCCACAGTAGAAGCCTGATGAAGACAAGCAACGTTGTGTAAATGCTTGTTGAAGATTTGCGGAAACAACGTTTCCCTGAAACATTTTGAAATAGCGTCAAATTTTCTGTGCAATCGTATCCCTAATAACCAGGCTTTTGATTTTAATTCATTACTAGCACGTTTACATGCATTATGTGGAGGTATTTTTTTTTAAGCATGAATAAATACTTGTCACTTTGGATAAGGTTTTGACTAGAATAGGTTTGTTAATGGGGAAACATCTGGGAGAATTTGCTCATTGTTACTGATTTGGTGTTTTTGTTGAAAAATTCAGTACCTTAACTTGTGAATTCTGCTATTCTGGAATTATATTTACCCCCGTTTTAAAGTTTTTTTGTGCTCTCTTTTGCAGATACGTGACGTTGGTCTCAACGTAACTAACATCACTTTATCAGGCCTTATCCCGAACACTAACTACACCATACAAGTTGAATGTCGTTCAGGAGCATCAATTGACTCACCGTGGAGTCCTATGTCATTTGTGTGGAAAAAGACACCTCCTGATGGTGAGTTGGCGTAGGTCTGTGGACTGATTGAAATCGAGAGTCGCATCTGTACTTCATAGTATACATAGATGGGATAAGTAAAAATAAAATAACAATATAAATACATTCAGGTGAGAGGCAGCCGTTTAATTTACGTTCATCTTGGCAGTAAGCACTTACTGGTTTTAGCATCAGGATACACGTGAAACTACCTATTATTGTAATGGTAGGTGGCAGTAATGAAACGAAGCGCAGTATCCAGGCTTTTGTTTAATTCCGAAGACAGAGGTTGGTCCGTAGTGTGTTGAAGCAGTTTGTTCCAGGTGTTGGCCACACAGAACAAGGGCGGATCCAGAACGAAGTCTTGGAGGGGGCCGCAAGATGATTTTTCTACATTTTCGTGCATTTTTGGCATAATTTAACTGCGTTATGTCAACAATTTTGGCAGTTTTTCCTCGATTATTTGCCTTGGAGGGGGCCGCAGCCCCCTCGGCCCCTCCCTTGGATCCGCCCTTGACACAGAATGGTAAGGTGTTTTGACAAAGGGTAGAATTATGTCTCTTCTTAAAGTGCTTGGTCTCATTGTTTGGAGCCTCCAAACTTGTTAAGAGTGTGAACCATGCGACCATGAGAGGTCTTTGCCATTGAGGGCATTAAAAGTAAAAATCAGATCATCTCTTACGCACCGGTAATTATATGTTGGGAGCTGCAGGGTAGTAACCGGTTAGAGTAGGAAGGATTTTTGGGCCTGACTACAAGTTTAGTGGCGTGTCTCTGGACTCGTTCCAACTTATTGTGGTCTTCTTCTTTGACATGCTTGGTCTGCATACTCGGTAATGCTGAAAACTATGCTGCATTACAGCATGTGAAACATCTTCCTTAGGAGGGTTGAGAAGGTGGTCCAGATAATAGCATCGGATGTGTAAATCTTGGGGGTGTGAAACGGATTAAAATGATGTGCAAAATTCAGTCCATCTCCAAGGCTTCAATAGGATTAAGGTGAGGCGTAAATTTCCCTCTGCTCTGTGCATCCTGGCAATCACAGTATAATGGGAGAGTGGACATAGAGCAGCAGTTTATCAAGGTGACCTGGATGGAATTACTGTCAATACCAGTCAATGTCAGAAGCCACACGTAAATTTTAGGTCCTTGTTTATATTTGTATCGCGTGAACAACGTCAGAATGCACAACATCGTTAAGGTTTGCCACAGCAAGTAATGCTCAAGTCAATGATCAAGGAATTTTCTTCTGTTTCTGTTTGAATCTGTTCCCACTTACTAAGTAATGCAGCTTTACAAAGGAGTTAAACAAACTTTGGCGTTACCAGGTTGTTTTGTGATTTTTGAATAATTTTAAAAACCACAATCTTCTTCAATCTTCGCACAATTTCATACATAAGACACTCACAGAGTCTTGCTAATTTTCGACAGCAATGCTACTGTCATCATCAGGCACTTCAAAGGAAAAATTAGGATCCTGGTCACATTCTTGCTGTTTGCCAGAATTTGAATTTGGCATGAAATTGTGCGAAGATTGAAGAAGATTGTGGTTTTTAAAATTATTCAAAAATTATTCAAATGTTTCATAGTATTGGTAATGATGTTTTTAGTTGTTTTGTGACTGAAAGGATATTGTTTACGGAAATTTTTCCGTTTTGTGACTTTTCTTAGTAAATTTCTTGCTCTCATTTCTTTTTTGGAACTTTCTTTTAGTTTGTCTAAAAAACTTGAGAACGTGGCAAAAACCGATAATTCGGTGGTTTTACTTTGGTTGTTGTTCATGTAAAAAGTATAACTTACGCCCAACCAAAAAGTATATGTTTCAATGCTAAACACTAGCGAATTTTCAACTGTTTTTACTAACACTCTTCCTTAGTTAAATGGTGTGGAGAACTGCTCATCTTCCCCTCCTCTCTTTCCAATGAACTTTTCATCTGCTCACATTTGAATTTCCTATAAGTTCTGCTGCCTCACAGTGTGCCTTTGGTCTGCATTCCTGGTTGTTGTTGATGCTTTCTTGCTTACTGTCACTGCTGCTCTGGGTGCTCTTGTCCAAAGTTGAATTTTTTTGGAAGAAACTCATGCCAATTGATGTCAAACTTCTCACTCGGCTCAGGTGACAGATTTTCACAATCTGTTTGAATGCTGGTTCCTGTACATTCATAAGTCGTATACCTTGTGAACAACTTGGGCTATGGACTTAGCACCATTTGAAAGCTCTGGAAAAAACATTTAAAGATGGTGAATTTGAACATCAAATTCTTGTTACATTTTTAGTGAAATTACCGAAAACATTATGTTTTACCGAAACTGGTAGGGTATACCAATCCTTACCGATGGTGGCATCGATATCGGTGTAGCCGTAAAAGAAATTGATTTGTGTAAAGTCGAAAAACGACGGAAAACTAAATTGCTAGCATTGTGCCATTGTGGTTCCTTTACTCCTAAATGATTTTTTTTTTCAAACTAGCATGTATCTGTTAAATTCTTTCAGCATGCACACTCTGTTTAATATTAATTTTTTTTTGTTTCTTTTCAGTACCCGGAGCTGCACCATTAGTAACAGCTAGCGGCTTTCAACAGAAAAAGACTCTTAACCAGCGAGAAGTTTTCTTGTACTGGCAGGTGGGTTTTCTTGTACTGTATAAAGCGTTGGAATGGTGAAATAAATTTTCACTGTAATCCCTATGGGTGCCTACTTTGTTATGACTTCTCGTGCTAGTGCATTACAAACCATTTCTCAAGAATTTTGGTTATTTCAGCATTAGATACTGTGAAACTCAAGTTCGGGTACGTTTTGATTCGTGCGACGTCAAGAAGCACAGGAGAAAATACGCAAATTTTAAAGTTCTGAACAACCGCTCCCCTCTCATGAACAACCAGCCCCCCCCCCCCTGCATTCCCCCAAATTAATTGACTAATGCACTCCAATCTCACTCAACAACTCAAGAGAGATATAGAGACAGCACTGCATGCCACATCCAGATCGATTGCTTAGAGATAGGTGTGAAGAGCGACAAATCCAAACTCGAGCAGTGTGGCCAACTACGAGAAACTGCATGTAATTTCTTTCATTTCTTAACAACTCTTTCCCGTGTAAAGAAGATGAACGGCTCGATAAAACAATTTTACATCATTTGTTTTTTATGTTTGTCGGAATTTTGAACGTAGTTTTGTTCAGGACTTTGAAATTTCTGCTGTTCTTTGTGATGTCCGATTTTCAAACTAATTCCCCTCATCGTATTTTCTCTGTCGTGTAATGTCCCCAAAAGATAAACCAACTTGGCTGCAAATTTAATATTAGATTAAGAATTATCATCAAATTCATTAAAAACACAGCCAAACACATCTGAAAACAAATCAACGTTTCTGTCCCATGGCTGGGACGGTTTTTAAGCCCTAAGAGCAAAAAAAAATTACACTTCATAAACATTTCAGCAGTGAGTTTAGTCATACACAACCAAGATTAAAAAAAAAACAGGAAGATAGGTTGGGAGTTCAACTACTCCTTTATTTCCGGCGAAGCCGAATATTCAGCAGAATTATTAATTACGGAAGTAGGACATCTTTTGCCACTCTTTCTCATTTTTTATTTTGCCAGCACAGAACGGAATAGTGCGAGCGTTCAAAAATGCTGATCGTTCTCGATGCTGTGATGTGACTTTTCGTAACTTGTTAGCTGTGTGTTTCTGGAGAAGGTGAAATGAGGTTCACCAAAAATTCATCAGTGGACATATTCTGTGTCCTTGGTGGTATTGTGTGATAATTCTTGTCATGTCTTTCCAATACCACGGTATCAGCTGGTTATTACGGTTTGTTTTTCACATTTGACTGTGTTCAAAGTAACGGCGTAGTTGAACTCCAACCTCCGTTCCTCGTGTTTTTAATGTCATATAAGACAAAGCTCTTATATGGCATTTTTATTCCTTGTCTTTAAAAATCGTTCTGATCATGGTGCCAAACTATTGCATTGTTTTCCATTTTTGTCCACTTTTTCCCAAAACAGGACGCATCGTAAAACAATGCAACATTTTGCACTTCACAAGTACAAAGCCAAGTATGTCATTAACTGGGCTTATTCCAGATGCTTATCTGTTCAAACACTCAGAATTAGTCACACCTTAAAGACCTGAAAAGTTTAGCCATTAACCATCAAAAACCAAAAATGTTCCTTCGATGCACAGATAAGCTCCAGCCTTACTACTGGTAGTAAAAATCTCCATCCCGAACTGAACTCCCTCCTCTCTTCTAAGTGGAAGTCGCTCCTACCTAGCAACAAAAACGATGGCGAGACGGCAGCATCATCACAACACTCTGTGTGGTGCGTTACAACTTACAACATTACAGCACGTATTTCAAAATGCACATTTACAATTGCCGGCTTTCTTGTTGTTGTTGTTGTTGTTCATGTAACACCTCCTGAAGAAGGTAGTAGGATTGTAGTTGTCATTGCAAAATTTCACTTATAAGAAATAAACTACCGAAAATCCACAGAGAATGAACTTGTTTGCTTCTTTAATTTGGCCTAAACAAAAATTGTTGATTTGTTGACGCAAAGTAAAAATGTGCTGTTAGCATCGTAAAGGTGTATACGCCTCTGGCCATGAATATGACAAGAAACCTGGAGTAAACATTTGTGCATATTGTGAAATGAGAACCATTTGCAATTCAAGCTCGCTTGTAAACGGGAAAGGATTTTTACTTAGTTTATGAAGGTTAAACCAAAATCAAACAGAAAAAAGACGAAAACAAGTTGCTTACCATGCCAAAAACGTTTTGTTGTGGAGGGAGGAAATATTGCCTTTTTGAAAGAGTTGAAAAGCTTCTGAAGCCCAGCCATAAACACAAATTCCTTAATCAAATTGAATTTGTGTGTGCCAAACTTAAAACCAACGTGATAAACACCCATTATTAGAAACTTCGCCCAATTTTGGAATACGCCAGTCCGGTGTGGTCGCCACACCTGCTTCAGGACATTGATGTCCTGGAGTCGGTTCAACGTTCTTTCACCCGACAACTACCCGGTTTGAGATCTTTACCTGCTGGTGAACGCCTCAAAATTTCAGGACTTGAGCCATTGGAGCTGCGTCGTCTGCGGGCAGACTTAGCTTTGACATTTCAGATTTTGAAGGGCTTTCTGCCAGTCGATCTTCCCTTTTTCGACTTAGCGACCCCATTTAAGACTCGTGGTCACTCATTAAAGCTATCCTTGCCAAAATTCTCCACTGAATGTCGGAGATCTTTTTTCGCTGCTCGTGTCGTCGGCGTGTGGAACTCCCTTCCGGAATATGTTGTGTCGGCGCCATCCGTACCAATCTTTAAACGACGTCTGGCTTTTTGCCCCCTAAATAAGTTTTTAAAACGCACCTACTAACGTTCGTTCGCTGTATCCTTCATATAACTTAACTCCCAGGGCCAGTATAAGAGGCATGCCCTTCTGTGTCCTCGCCTGCACTTGCAGGCAAACTTTTATTATTATTATTATTATTATTATTATAACTAGTAAAGCTAGGAATACATCCTGTCCTATAGGAGTAAGCTTAGTGACATGACACACTTAATGTGAGATCCCAATTCACTTTAACACAGGACTCATGAGCCCGACCCGGTTAACAAATTCAAAATCTAAAACAAAACTAAGCTTGAATCTGAAATCGGTGTGATCCAGAAAGGTTACTAAAATGTGACCCGGAATCCAAATCCGGGATGTGAAATTGACCCTAAACCTGACCCTACACCCACTCTTAACCCAAGACCAATGGTGATTAATCTATCCTCCCACTCCCTCTCCATTATCGATGAGGGTTTGTAGAGCGCGAAATTCGTAAGGAAAGAACCCAGAGCAACTTGCAATTTTTAATTTGCATGTGCGTCTGGCTTCTCTCTCTCTCCATTGGTAAATTTCACGTTTTGTCCCTGGACAGACATTCACCCCGCCGCTGCAACCACACACAGCGGATTGCATGCCAACTTCACAGCAGACATCCAGTTTCTTTTAGAGAAGTACCAGTGATCAGCTGATGTCACTAGTAACTTTTACGACAGTGTTTTTGGATAACCCAGTCGAAATGTGATCAACCTGTGCCCTCCCAAATAGGGGCTATCCAGTCGCTCTGTGAAAACTGTAACATCATGATTACCACGGCTGATAAAGCCAACTTTACAGTTGTTCTTGATGCCCATGAGTACGCTGCTCAAGTGAAGGGAGAACTAACCAAACCGGCCTTTACGAGCCAAAGCAACACTCCCTGGGACACTCAGTCCACAGCAATATTGAAATGCACCTCACCAGACTGCTCAGGAAAAACCTGATTGATGATAAACTGTACAAAGAACTGACTCCTGATCCGGAAGCGAAAATCCAATTTTTGGCCAAGTCAAAATGGACAAAACAAGAAACCCGCTGAGACGTATTACCTCAACTAAAGGACGGCCATGCTAGAAGAACATTGACTATTTTGAAAGAGTACATTTGGGAAAAAATACCGTACACAATACATACCACTCACTCAACAGATCGAGTACACGTGCTTGAAAGCAAGTGATGTGTTCCTTTCATTCGACATGCATGCTCTGTTTCCAAGCTTATCACACGCCCTGATTTTTGAGAAATTGGACAGTGCACCTGCTCGTCTCCAGATTGACAAAAGAACATGATCTATACCAAATCTACTTAAAAGTCTTGTTGGCCAATACTTTCAAGAGCCCACCGTCAAGCAGAAATGAGGCACTCGTATAGGGTACTCCTGTTTGCCAGGTATTGCAGAAATTATGCTTTAAAACCTAAACAACCATATGACTCTCAGCCATCCTGTACTTAGTACTACCTTAACCCTTCCAATCTCAAAAATCTTCTCCTTCGCTAACTGAGCCGACATAAGAAGAAGCAATATGAGGAAGTAAACGAAATGAAAAAAGAAAGTGAAGTCTCAGCACCTCTCAAAAAACCTAGCACACTGAGACATCAACATCAAACATGCCAAAATCGAGAGTAGAGACCACCTCTACGAGAGTCGCGGCGACTCTACCAGTGCCCTCAAGTACACAAGTAGTAGTGGACACACAAGTTAGGACACTAGCACTCCCACTTCTTCCCCAGGTAAAATGCGTTCTACACTGTTCCTTGGTTGGGGGTGCGAGAGTGTTTATGTAGCTGAAATGAAGAGAAGGATTAGCAAGTGTGTAGCTGAACACGAACAAGCCGTTGCCAAGTGCGACAAGGAAAACGACATTGTATTTCACAAACAGAAAGCCAAACTCAACATTAACCTAACCCAGAATAAATCTTACGCGAGCATTGAAAAGTATAGCCATTCACCGCTCAAATACCAAAAGAGGTCCTTTGTGAACATACAATCTGCTGCCTTCCTACAGGTAGTTAAATCACCACTCCTGAACTGACCTCCTCTTTTCTGAGTGGAAATCGTTCCTGCCTAGTGACAAAAAAAACGACGGAGAGATCGGGTGATGTGGTACAGTACATATTTGTAAATTGTGCATTACGTACCAGTTTTTGTTTGGTGTTGTTTATGCAACACTGCCTGATGAAGGTAGTATGTTTGTAGTTGTAGTTTACATTGTAAAATTTCACTAGAAGTCATAAACAACCGAAAGTTTGCTGCAAATGATTTTGTTTGTTATTTTCATTTAGCAAAAATGAAAAAGTTAGCAGATTTATTGACGCCCAATTAAAAATGCACTTGTTAGCGTGTCGTATCTTAAAAGAAACTGAATGTGTGTTTCTACACACATTTGATAACGCTTTGAATGTTTAATGCAGTTGATTACAAATTTATTAATAATAGGCACTTGTTGAAACTTATCTACCTATGTTAATGGCGCACGGTGTGAGACGGAGCAAAAATTGAAAAATATGCAGAGTGGCTGTTTGAATGTTGGCAACTTTCGAGGAGAAAATCCTGCCAACATTCAAAGTAAACAGCCATTCAGCATTTTTTTCCGATTTTTCTGATAACGTAGTTCTGCTAAAACATGTATATTTTTTCACAGCTAATTTTCGATGGACAATTCGGACTCCCAAGTTGGTGAATGGGAAAAGCCAAAAACTGACACCAAAATTAGGAGTCCAAAATGTATATTGAAAATACACTGAGAAAAAACATGTGTTTTAGCAAAACTTAGAGTTATGGCGTGATTTTTTTCCTCGACGGATCCTGTCCGGTGTCTGCCTGTATGTCGGTTTGTTCGTCTACCTCTACTCGTGATAACTTTTGAACAAGTTGATCGATTCAAATTTTTAAAATATCATATCGTTTATTTTAAAATTTAGGAATCATATTCGTTCACACAGTTCACGTGCAGTTTCAAAAACAAAAAAGATATCTTCAACAATATCTCGCGCAAATTTTCGACAGTCAGTTATCTGGAGATGTAGAGGCTCAGACGACTGTCTTCATCAGGCGATAATAGAAAATTAACGTTGCTACAGTCGATATCGCTTACAAAAAACTTCAAGGGACAATGAAAAAAGTTCGTTACAGCCAAAAATTATTTATATCTGGAAGGGGATAGCACTAAATCTGTTGGAATGGTTGTTAACCGAGTTCCTTACAAACGGTGTCTACTATTTCATTACGGTGTCATGTTCTATCGTCTGCTTTTTGAACAGCTGCTGAGCGAAGCCTCCACCACTAGTAAGGCCTGTCCTCCACTTACACAGCTCGGTTAAATTCGCTTCGAAGCAAAAACTGAATACTAGTATTGGAACTAAAATTGTGCATGAACGGTGCGAATGAAGACGAGTTCAACTTTTCCAGACACATTCAATGCTTTAAGTATACAAATCAATAATTTTGAGTAGACGGTTCTAGATTTTCTGCAAGTCAATAATATGGAAGTTAATCGATATGCAAAACCTAAAAGAGGTGACGCCTGAAATGAGAATTCATTCAGTTAATGACGGAAAATCATTGATAGAAAAGTTCATTTCATGGCTTTTCTTAATCTTCTCATTGTTGCAGTTTAGTCCTACGCTTAGATTTAATGTCCATGTGGATTTTCAGCAAACTATTGCTTTAATTTCAGACATTTAAAAACTTGTGGAGAAGCATGTGCCTGTTTAAGTTTTCTAGTGTTCAAAAACACAAGAAAGAATGGTTTGTTGAAAAGTTACATGGACATTACTTCAAATGAACCGTGTTGTGTTTTTGTTGTTAGGGAGCACGATCCCAAACTGGGTTATCTGCCCCCACGATGACACAATTTAGCTGGAGAAATCCAAGCTAAATGAACCGTGCGACAAAACTGGAACAATGAATTCAGGACCACGAGAAGATACACGTAACACTGCTAGCACCATTTTACTACCAAGTCATACTAACACCACAGTTTACAGTACATCTGAGTGGTGGAATCAGACGATGATCAACTCTTGCAGACGTGATTATTTGTGGTCAACTGCGATAAAAATACTCCGTAAAATACTTGAACAGCCGTACTATGTCATATAGAGTAATACAAAGTATTAATGTATACCCTTGCTAACTACGTGTTGTCAGAATTAAGAGTAAGCATGGCACTTTTAACTGTTAACTGCCTATTTCCATTAAAAAAATATGTGAGTGGTTTCCACACGCCCCAAGCACTGCATCAGTTTTATAAATGGCGTCCATCTCTCCGGCCACGTATGTTAAACCTATGTTTACAGCTAACGTCACTGGTAGCCCCAGACAAATCATTGGCATTGTGAAGGATAAGATGGAATTAAGCAACGTTTCCAGAAATTCAGGCTCCCTCGTAATACGTAAAAAAAGACGGCTGGCATTTCTCCTTCGATTCCTGTAGTCAGAAGTTGACTGTGGTTTTTTTTATAATGTCCTGCTGTTTCGTTTAATTAACCGTTTTCTGATTGATTATTCTTTTTTTCTAGTCCATTCCGCAGTTATTGGAGAATGGGGATACTGTCATGTACATGATCGATGCTCTTGAAGATGGTTTGCAAAAGAATGTCTCGTTGACAGAATTGACGCAGACATCAGCCCTTATTGCAGGATTAGAGCTAGCGAAGTCGTACGTTCTTAGAATTCGGGCCAAAAATGAGAAAGGCACGTCAAATTACATATCACAAGTTACAATTGGGCCTGCCTCTCAAGGTTTGTTAAAACTTACTTGGGCTTCATCACGCTTACTAATTAATAAGGTGCTTATTGGAATTGTTTTTGCAGGGCTGCAATACTATCGTTATGCTCTGCGATTACATTTTGCATTGTATTTTAGGCCATGCAAGTTTAAACGTTTGGTTTACAGGCTCATGCAGCTACCTTAAATTATTGCATGAGAAATTATTATGAATCTTGGTCAACTGCTAAAAATCATTTTTTACAAATTTCGACTGAATTTTGACACCCAGTACACCATTTTAACTGTCTTGAAGCGAGCTTTTCAGTGATGCAAATGTCAAGCTTCTAGCTGAAACCCCTGAGAAGTTATTTGGCAAAAACTTAAAAAAAAACATTGACTGCTAGATTAAATAACACGACGTAAATGAAATGACATACTAGATGAAATAAATAACATATTTGCAAAATATTTTATTTTTTAGGCTGACTATAACTCTTGAACCTTTTATCTTTCCATGACAAAGAAGTGTCAGTTAAATAAAATAAAAAATAAAATAAAATGCCTGGTTGCCTGATGCTTCAATTTGTAACCTCGTCCATCAACAAAACAATTTTTTTTTTGGGTGACCTTACATTACATTTTGCAAGTAGGTGATTACATTTTTCCTTAAGTGTTGTTTCGTACATTGTTTCTTTTTTTTAAATGTATTGTCAAACATCAAAAGATTTTCCACATTTTGGTGTCTGAGCAACATTTTCAGCAAAAGCTTTGTCTTTAAAGGAAAGAAACATAAAACGAAATCAAGAAGCCAAAACAATAAACGAAGTAAAATCAGATGATATAAAAGAAGGCAAGGAGGCAAGGTACAGACCAGGAGTATTTTCCTCTTTGGCTTTGCTTGCACGCCATCAATCGCCTCTAGGCGCAGGGGCTCGTCGTCCGTTGCTCATGCCTCTCATGGCTGCAGAGTACTATAAATATACGGAAAGGGGTGAAACCATTAGAAGTCCTATCATAGAACAATTCGATTTTTTTTTATAATCACTGGAACTCGCGCTGAACTTTTTTACTGTTAACATATCTCACGTTCTAAGTCATTATTTGTACCACTAGGTTGTCCAGACCAACTTGAGAAGCTTTTCCTATCCCAGTCAACTTCCGGCATTGGCTGGGGGGCTTTCACCTTGATGTTAAAACGCTTCTCAGTTGCTCTGGACAACGTACGAGTGCAAATAATGAATGACTTCTGACAAGTTATCAATAAAGACGTGCAGCGCGAGTTTCGTTGATGATAATAGCGCGTAAGCGTAAAATTTAATAACCATCAAATTGTTGTACGATATGACTTCTGGCTGGTTTCACCCCTTTCATTATACGTACAGACACTCTATCCATGCGATGTGCGAGCGACGGATGACTAGCCCCTGTGCTTCGAGGTGGTGAAATGAGGTATTTTTTTTTGTTTTACGTTTTTTGTTTGTTGATTTTGTTGTATAATATTTAATAAAGTAGCTTTTGCTGAAAATTTTATTGAATGATCATTTGTCGCTAGACTTGCTTTTCCCTTCTCTCTCTCCTCCCCCCCTCCCTCCCCACATATAGGAAACGTAAATGACGAATTTGCCATCTGGCCAAAAAGAAAGTTGTTTTTTTTTTTGCTAAGAAGTAAGAACCCTATTCAATGACAGTTTTAAAAATCCACTTTTTAAGTGGTATAGCAGTGTGTTGATCATGATTGAACATTACCGTGGCCTCCATGTTAACTTCCTGTATGACTTAGTTTTGCAACATTAGTTCAAACGTATGCAAATGTTACAAACGCTTTTATTTTCATGTTTTTTCCACATGCGAGACTATTTTGCTACATTCACTCAAACATATGTTAATGTTGCAAAAGCTATATGTGTCGCAGGTTGCCGAAAGTAAGAAGAGGTTGTGTGCTATTGATAGATTGTAGCTGCATATTGAAGTACGGTTGTGGTCTGATAAAAAAAATATGCTTGGAGGACAACGCATTGGATGAATAAAGCAAAAGCCGTGTTTCTAGGCTTTGAACCTTTTTGATAGTTACAAGCTTAAAAACATGAACATAATACTGCATAATCAGATCGACCCGTCATGTTTCATAAATGCCCGTATTTAATACGGAGGCTGCTTGATGATCTGATGCTGCAGTGTTCTCATGTTTTAAACTTTCAACCTGAGAAAACACTTTACTCGTCACTCTGTATTTACTCGTTCAGTGGAGTGTGCTCCAAGTGTATTATTATGAATCTTCAACACATCGTATTTTGTAAGTCAAGCTCATAAACTCTTCGTAAAAATATTGCATTGAAGCAAAGTAGTAGGGGGGAATGTACTATGGTACCAAAAAAGAAGCGGCTAACCTCCCCCATGCTCCCCAGTGAGGAATTACACAATTCTGTTGGGAATAGTACAGATTTCTGTGGCCGTAGGCTCTTCAGAGGCTTGCTCCTGGAAAACCAGGATCGTCAAAAGGAACAAAACAGAACAACAAGGACCCGTTTTGACGATCCTGCTATCCAGGAGAAAGTCGAATAGCCTGCAGCCATTAAAAGCCAACAAAAATATGGGCAACAAAATTGTGTAGTTCCTCATTTTGTGCGTGGAGGAGTTCAGCCCCTTCTTTTTGTTACCGGTAGTAAAGATTCCGTGGTTGCATTTAACTTGCAAAAGCGAAAAAGATGACCGTACGCAAGTTCCTGTGGATTTATTAAGTTTTACACTAATGCATGAACATTTATCTTTACAGTGCCACCTACTCCCGATTACGTGAGTGCCATTGCCTTTTACAATGGAGTATACGAAGTTTCTTGGAGACCCTCAGAATTAGTTAATCCAAGCTCTATTCAGAACTACACGCTCTTCTGGTGTGAAGTTTCAGTCTTCCGTCCTCGCCATCCTTGCTACAACGGTAGCATCAAGTGGAAAACTGTCAGCTATGAACAAAATGCTGTGAACTTGACTTTGTCTTCGCTGAACAACTACCAATTTGCAGTTGCGAACAGTGATAACAAGAGTAGTAGTGGTATGACGTGGGCAACCTGCATTGTGCCATTTGATGGAGGTAAGGATGGTAGTAAATTAACTGGATTAAAGTTTAGTAACTATGACGTAATCCTTAACATGACAGCGGGAAGCCATTGCTTACTTCGTTAAAAGGGGCGCACCATGAGTTCTTTTATAAGAACTGTGGGAGGATCCTTTTTTTTTTTAATACCGAAAAATCGGTCGACTCAACAGTAAAGGTTGTAGAAGACGCAAGTTTTGAGGTTAAAACCTTTGAAAACCTTTGACTTTTGGTTCTGCGTGATCGAACTGTTAGTATTTGTGATGATCCTATGTACAAAAAAAACAGACAAGTCTTGTCTTGAAAAATTTCATGTTGGATGCTGTGATGGAATCGTGTGTTTTATGAATTGTTGTAAACAAAAATGTAAGGGTGTTTGGATTTAGGGTGGGAGTGGCGTTTTCTAGTGATTTATTATACTGTTTTGTGATAGTAACACGGTAATATTTTAATCATGAACCAATATTCTTTTAAACTTTCGAATGCCCTTCTTACGGCTGCGAGTAGGAGTTTACGTAGTGTTGTTGTGGTGAGAAGACTCCATTTTCTCCGCAAATGTAAAAAGTATGCTCATTGTTCCATAATATAAGTTTTACTGGGGTAAAGCAACATGATACCATAACAGCGAAAAGCTTGAACTACGGGGTAAGCCTTTATTGTGGGACTATATTTAATTGGATGATGTAACCAGGTATGAAATCAAAATCATTCATCACGGTAGTTGACTTTCTCAACTGTCGATGTCGACTTAAATTTTTCCTGCTGAGAAAATTGCTTTAGAAAAATTGCGTAGCAGAAATGCTATACCGGTACGAATTTGCGTAGCAATCACACAAAAATTATTAACAATTTTTTATTGAATAATTTATGTAGTAAAAATCAGAACGTAAAAAAAAGATAGATGTTAGGGCTTGCATTTTAGTGCAATGTTGCAATCAGGATTCGAATCAACATCATCTCATCCCAACTCGGTACAAATATGTCTGAAAAACAAGCATAAATATTACGGACTCATATTTTAGTTGGATGATGTAACCAGGATTCAAATCAACATCATTTCATCTCGGTAGAAAATAAGTTCATAATATAGGCATAAATATTATGAGCTTATGTTTTAGTTGGATAATATAACCAGGATTCAACATCATCACATCCTCCGTAGAAAATAAGTCCATAATAAAGGCTTAAATATTATACTTTAGTTGGATTCAAATCAACATTATCTTATCTCAGTAAGAGCCTAACAAAGTGAAAGTGAACAAAAATGAAATGACTGTCGGTGCTGGTCGTTTGGAATAAAGAAATCCACTGCAAAAATCTATAGGCTTTAAAAAAATTTATTGTACTAAATACATTATTAAAAAAAAACATATTTTCGTGATTGCTATGCAAATTTGTACAGCATTTCTACTACGCAGCTTTTCTCAGGCAATTTCGCAGCAAGAAAAATGAAAGTCGACAGTCAAAAAAGTCGAGCAACAATGAGTCGAGACCAAGACAACAAGAAGTCACGAGAATTTAAAGTTAAAGGTCAAGACGGGATGAAAATTTTTTTTCCTCTCAACAGCAATACTGTACTTAACTGCATAATTTGTTATGATTTGGGTTTTGTTCTTTGTATTTTGCATATACATTGTTGTAAACATGCACACTAACCTCTATTAACTGTTGTTTGTATTGTTTTAATTTTAGTTGTTGGAAAGCTCAACACGGTTTCCCTAGTTAACGTGAGAGCTCAAGCAATTGATCTAACGTGGAGTTTATCTTGCTCAGAAAGACTGGGCATTATGACTGGTTTCTATATTTATTACTGCATCTTTGATATGGAAGACAATAAATGTTTCGGTGAGTACCAGTGTACTGTCGTAGGACGCATGCGTTTTCTTGGAGTTCGTTACATGGTTGAATTCTATCAAAAGAGTCTGTAATCGGTAAGGGTCTGTTGATTCCCAATATCTGATGGTTTTCAAAACGTAGGCTTCTGTCACACTCTTTCCAGTCAGGTCTCTCTAAATATATTTGGGTTTGTACGGGTCCTTGTTACATCTGTATAAAATTCAGGTAAAGTTAATGGTATGTTGCGGCAAGAATTAATTACACTGCTACACTTAACTAGTGTAGCCAACGAGATGAGAAAATCTTCCGTTTGACCGATTTTCCGTAACACTCGTAATGCTACGAAAAGTGCATGACTTTTTCTCAACCATCGTCAAGAGATGGTTGAGGCAGTCCATTGGCAAGTCGAGTCGAGATGAAGATGATTGTAAGCGAGATCGAGACAAGACTGGAAAATGAAAATGAAATTTCAGGCCTGGAAAAGTCCTTGAAAAACTCGAAAAAGCCCTTTAACTGGAATAATACTGAAAATTCCAGTAGCAGAAAATCATGTTCTGTTTTCCTGTCACACGTCAGTGCACAACGTAGATTTTTTACCTCAAAGAATTTTAGATCGTGATATTTCTCCTAAAAAGTGACTGAAAGCTTCATACTTTCAATGAAATCAATGTTTTATCCCCTTAAATCATGGTTTTTCTGCACCGAAATTAACTGACAGCTTCATACATGAAGCAAACTAAATAAATTTTTCTTTTAATTGTCTCAGTTTTCTCGTAATTATTAATTTCTGACCCTTGAATTTTTATTGACCATTCCTTGAAAAATCCTGGAAATGTCTTGGAATTTTAAGGCTGCAGACGAATGCAAGCACTGATGTCGGGTCAGTGCCTCCTGTCCAAGGCGAGTTATTTGGAATCAGATTCAGTACTGATACATAGGTTCTTTGTTGTGGTTGACGGTGTGCTGCTTGTACTTAGTTAATGTTTCCAGAGATAATACAGCATACAGTCAACGTCACTGATGAATGGTTGAATTTGTAAGGATTCTAATTCTTTAAAGACCAGAAATCGGCACAAACAGTGGTGAACCACCAAACTGTAGAAAAAACACAACTAAACTTGAATTTACACACTGCACTCATGAATTTAACGGGCCCCACGTATGAAATGTAGAATACATTATCTTCCCGGAGTTAGCCGCCAAGCCAGACATCCAATGGGAGCTGCAACCTCGCCAACAGCAGCCCTCCACCCATGACGCGTAAGATGCATAGAGATCAGTGGTCTTGGCACGCATGGTTGACTTTTTGAAAGTATTGTTGCCTCTATGTCTGCAACATGTGAATGAATGCTTTTCTAGTAGTATGTTTAGTGTTACTATTGAAGAAGAACAGGTTCTTTGAAAATTCAAGTGTATTTGTGTTTTTTCTTCGGTTTGGTGGTGGCAAGTGTTATTCTCCAAATTAAGATTGTATTTCGTTCAAATTATGTTGGACCGGTCCTGCTGTCAATCTCTCAGCTAGAGGAAATACCATAAAAGGCCTACGTTTCCCCAAACTTGCCCCCCCCCCCCCCCAAGTTTAGACAATTGTCCATGGGCCTTTAAAAACATGTATATCTACTTTCTAAATTAATTTCTATCCTGGGAGGGTGTTTGCTATCACAGAAAAGTTGGCGATAATGCATTCATTCACATAAGTGATCTGGATTCAGTTAGCATTAACACAATGTCTTTGTTCTTAATTATTCACAAACTTAAGTTATTGTATGATCTCTCCTTCAAAATTCAGCATAATTTGCAGATAAAACTAATTTCTAACCATACAAACCTCCAGTTAAGTCCGCATGATTCACGATCATGAACTGCTGTGCATTGGCCCATTCAATCGTTTTCGTTTGGGTCTGGATTCAGTTCGGCAAAAACATAATGCCTTTATTTTCATTTATTCACAAATTTAGTTTATTAGATTGTCCCCTTCTATGTCTAACATAATTCATAGTTGAAACTAATTTCTAACCACACAACCTTCAAAATAGGCAATGCAATTTCTGACCGAGAAGATCATGTACTGCCATTTTCCGGAAGTTTGCCAGTTTGTGTCTTTTTTTGTTGTTCTTGGAGATAGTGATCCACTTGTGTGGTTAGATATTAGTTTTAACTGTGAATTATGTAAGATATTAAAAGGGGCACCATCTAATTTGTGAATAAATGAGAATAAACGCATTGCGTTTTGCTAGTTAATCCAGATCAAGCATGTCACAATCTATTGCCGATATAACATCACCAACTTTTCCATGATTGCGAACACTCCCGTGAATCGCGTTAAATGGATGAAGCTTTTAGTTAATCTTGTTGCAGAATGACCAAGATTTAAGGGGATAAAATAATTATTTATTTCGTTAAAATGTATGGTTTTCGTTAATTTTGCCACAGAAAACCAACAAATTTTTAAGGGGTGGGCGTCAACAAAATTATTTCGTAAATTTCACCTTAAAGCATTTTCTGTTAATGGGCGTTAGCTTCGCCTGGGTGTCTTAATACACGATTTATGGTAATGAGAAGGAAGAGAGCTGAAGTTAAAAAACTGAAGGGAACTGATTTCACTAGTATTGATGCCATGGCCACGGTGGATAATATACCTTGGTGGTAGTGTTCCGATTACTTTGTGAACTTACGATTGAACCAATGAGCTTTTAACTATTCATAGACAAGTTTTTTAACTTACTGGTTAGGCTTAAACATCCGGCATTGTCCTATGTTCAGGGACAATGATTTTCCACTATTCCACGATTGTGGAATCAACAGTACCGATAATTGATTCACCGTGAAATTTCTTGATACTATGCCAACTTAACGACATGTACAACCATTTTAAAAATTGCAGAAATCTGGAAAGTTGCAAAGTTTTCGCGAATATCCCAAAAACTCATTGAACTTAATGGTTTTTTTTTTTTTGGCTTTCTTCAATAATTAGGTAATCATAATAACAGGAGAATGCATAAATTTAAACTTTTGTCTGAATTCCAGATTGTTGACATGGACACAGATTGTTATGAACAACCACCTATTTTTTTTTAGCTGAAAAGTGATCGACTCGACGCCAAAATTTAACTTTTTTCTCCTTAGTATTACCTTTTTTTTAATTTGCCGCAGTAAATGACAATTTGTGTGTTCACAGTGTTGTGATTGATAACTGCTAATGCCTAAGTTGCTTTACGCACCGTGTTGTTGCAGCTAATTGGATTTCTGTTGTCCCGTCATTTGTGAAAGTTGAAAGTTACGTGAGTTGTTGAAGTTCCCTGCCACTTTTAATTAAGTTGGTGTGAAAATTCTATATTTTCAGAATAAGTGACAGTTTTAGCTTAACTTTAAATCGCAACATTAATTGGTAAAATCTGTTTACATGTTAGGCTTAGGTGAAGCAAAATAAAGGTAATAACCTCACTCAAATCTGTTACAAATTTAAGACTTTGCATTTCATGGGATTTTTTATCGTCCCTGAATAATAATTATAATAATTGATTTGTTTTTGTTCAATTACAGAATAACACAACCGCCTTAACCACTCGCACTCGTCCTCTTATTCTCAGTATCCTAAATGTATACGTTTTTCTGCTGCAGGTAATGAAACATTTCAGGAATTCATCCCAAATCCCCATGCTGACCGATACACAGTCGATAATTTGCGGCCATTTACGACATATAAATTGACAGTTTCGGCCGTCACTAGAGCTGGAGAAGGGGAACAGAGTGAACCAATTTTCAACAAAACTTTAGAAGGAGGTAAATTCTTTTGAATAGCCCATCTAGGTAGTACAGAAGTGTCTAGTAGTTTAAGTACACAGTTGCCCCTCCCAAAGATACTACGACAATATCAAAAAGTAAAAAAAGTAAAACGTCAGCAACAAATTGTGACAGAGGGCACACACATGACACATTTAGTGTGCCTCCTCCCTTTTACTATTTAGCCCTAAACGCAGTCTCGTTAGCTTTGCGGACAACACGGCCCGGAAGCGCATTCCATTTTCCAATGGCAAGAAAAATCCGTAAAGAACGAACTGTGAAAATAATCTCTTTTGCACTGGTAGAGCCCTTTTTTTAGTAGTATGGTCACTTTTACCCCACTAATAAGATGCCAAAATGAACTTATTATGATCTAGTATAGGGATGCACCGAATATTCGGTAATTATTTGGTATTCGGCCAAAAATTCAAATACTCGGAATTCGGCCGAATACTGATTTTGGCCGAATAGTGACATTCGGTTTTCGGCCGAATAGTGTTAAGATTTGTTGGTATTCGGCCGAATATTTTTTAGTATAAATTTATGCAATTGTGTTAATGTAAGAACGTTTAGCTAAGCATTTAGTTTTTGGTTTGTGAGGAATTGTCTTCTGACATATCTAAAAGAAGGAAAAAATGATCAAAAATGTTTAAATTATAGGTATTCGGTTAAGTATCCGGCCGAATAGTTCGGTATTCGGCCATTATTCGGCTCAGAACCGAATAATTCGGTATTCGGTAGAATATGTAAATAGTTTGGTGCCGAATATTCGGTATTCAGCCGTTTAACTATTCGGTTGTATATTCGGTGTTCGGTATTCGGCAGTTTAACTATTCGGTTGTATATTCGGTGTTTGGCAAGTTGAGTATTTGGTTATATACTCGGTATTCGGTATTCTGCAGTTTAACCATTCGGGTGTATATTCGGTGTTTGGTATTCGGCAAGTTGAGTATTCGGTTATATGTTCGGTATTCGGCAAGTCAAGTATTCGGTTGTATATTCGATATTCGGCAAATTTTGTATTCGGTGCATCCCTACTCTAAAACCATGAAGGCCCAACCTCATCCTGTAGATAGGTAATAGTCTGTGTTCCCTCCTACTTGTCTCCGAGGATGGTCATTTCATGTTCTCCAACAATTGGGTAACGCAGATCCTTAACCCAATTGTTACCGACAACTTCAGCAGCTCGGCATTGAACAGCTTCAAGACCACTAATTGACGATTTCGTTGGTCATTTGTTGAATTTGAGGCAGTTCTTGGCACTGATACAAATCATTCTTTTTCAGTAGAAAATGTTTATCAAGTGCTGTAAGTTGCTGCTGTGTCTTGAAGCGTTTCATAAAATTCTTGAAGTTTTTCACACCCACATAAAAAGGTTTCGCATACTTGCATTCATCCATAATTGGCGGGTAACGAATTACTGTAGAAGTGTAATCTCAAGAACAATAAATATTTCCTAAACAATAACAATGAGCCAAATTTTCGCAGGCTTGAACATGGCTTGAACATGGCTTCCAGGCTTGAATATGGGACTTCCCAACTTAGTAATGGCAACTCATCCATTGTGAGTCTCTCCAAATAAAAAAAATAAAACAGCGGTGTCCTAAGCTTTGGTAAAGGGGGGAAGAGTACAACAATAGAATCCACAATAACAACAATGCAAAACATTACCTCAACAGCTAGACAAACCATCAAGGAATAAGAAACCATTCTCAACGCCCTCGACACAACAACTAAATTACTTAAGTAATAATCAACAATTACGTAGACATGTTAAAGAAGCATTGTTGCACAAAAATTACATCTCTGCACACACTAGCATAATTTCAGCAAAGTGCACAATGACGCACATTATCGTCTACTGACTGATTGAATGTGGGCACGGTAAGGGGTTTCAGATACTGTCCCACATGTCTTGTCACGACTGGAACACACCTTACCCCAGCTCATAAGCATTTTAATAATAAGTAGGCGATTACCATTATATTCTTAAGGTCTTTAAGAAGGGAAAGAGAAGTTGTCGAGTTAACACCCTTTTTTTAACTGCTAAGTTTATTTCAGGATGCAGAGTGACAATTTTGCTAAGAAATTCTGACTTATCAGATACTCCACCATCAGCTAGACATCTTTTTACCTTTTTTTTGATTTGGCTCCCACCATTGGCCGTACCAGGGGACATAACTGGAAATTATGGAAATATTTATAAATACGTGGGATCTTTTGCATGACACAATCAATATGAACGCAAAAAAAGTGCTTCACTATGCTGTTTGTCATGTGGTGCCGTTTCAGTCTGTCCATCGGTTATTATCAGGGTTATTACATGTCTTGCTGAAGAAAATGTGCGTATGCTATACACTGTACCACCTAACACTGTATACAACATATTATGCTTAAAGAGTGCACAAGTTATAGACGGATGTAACGGACTTTAAAAGGTGGCTGTATGAGTATATTTATAATTCTTAGCCTCGCTTATACTTGCCGATTCTAAACCGGAAAAGGGCCCTCGTCACACACAGTAGCAGACCTAGCAACGTAAACGATTATGTGTCTAACCAAACTCCAATAACTGCCCCAAATGTTCGTAAAATATTACTTATTCACATATCACAAGAACAATCGTCCTCTAAAATTAACTGACAATATCCATGAATAATTAATTACCCCAGAACACAGACTGTACTGATGACCCATCACTAAAAAATAAAACTATATTTCTGAAGATATAATTGCCAATGATCCCGTGCCATGCCTAAATCCCCCAGCAACGATCTCCTAGCAGAGTGGCCTAGCAGCCATAACCTAGCAACTATTGTCATGATGCCAACATGATGATCAACCCCAACATGATTTCCGTTACTACGACAATCTACCATAGGATCATCTGCCACCACGAACCTTTCAAAAACTTAAATATAACCTACACGGTATAATTCTCACCCAAATTTCCGGTAATCCAACAATGTTATAACACCATTCACTACTACGCTAGGGTAATATTTGGTCCTAAAAATAATACGTAAATACATAACATGTAAGTCTTAAAAAGTGCCAAATGGTTGTGTACACGCTAGTATTTCTGTGTATAAACCTTCCATTTTTTTTTTTTTACTCTTAAGAGATTGTGAACACTCATTACTATTTTGTGAAGCACAGTAAAACATGAAAGTATTTGTAATTATATTAACAATTTCTTTTTCAGCGCCTGAAGATTCATGCAACCTCGGACTGTATCAGTTGACTAACACAAGCATGATCGTAGTTGTTGAGAAACCCCACGTTCCAAATGGGATTATTCGAAAACTTATCTTCTTTGTCAATGGGCGGCGGTGGGATTCCTATGTGGAAATGGGTCACCGAAAATATCTTCTCCAACCACTTGTCAGCTACACCAATTATACTATACAAGTAGTAGCATGTACGATCGGAGAAATGTGTTCTCCTTTATCGGAGGACTTGCAAGTTACAACAAAAATTGGAAGTAAGTTGTATCTCCCTGTCTAACTATAATTACTTTGTTGAAGAATGTAAGTTTAATTCTAATGTATTCGATTGTTTGTGTCAGGGATTAAATTTATTGAATTTGGCTAATAGTAGATTGAATCCATTCACGCGCGTGAATGATTGCATTATCCCAGACTTTTATGTGAAGAAAACTCCCTCCCAGGACAGAATTTAGTTTAGAAAATAAACATTACTTGTTTTTAAGGCCCATTCCCCAATTTTAGATAAAATAATTTTACAAGTCCGTGGTAGTTTCATACACGATTTACGGTACCCCCTTAAATCTGCCATTTTTATGCCGCAAATAGTAACTAAAAGCTTCATACATTTCACGAAACCGACTTTAAATAAGGGAGCCTGTTTATTCCATCCCAGAAAAGTCGGCCATTATGCGATCAATCGTCCATGTGTGGTATTATATAGATTTAGTCTAGCCAAAAAGTAATTTCCTTAATTATAGTTTGCTCATAAATTTCAATAATCGTTCATCCTCTAACATCCAACATAATTCGCAGTTAAAACTAACTCCTAGCCACACAACCGTTCTCACATCTGAAGTGATTGGGAACTATGCTTTGTGCCACTATTTTTCTAAAGGTGGTGTGAAGTTAGCATCGTTTTGCATTCAACCTTGAGAGTGATACACGCTGGAGGTCTCTCTCTCGAGACAATAATGTCAACTCCACACCAACTTCTGGAAAATTGTAGGCCAGGTCCCATTATTGAATTGCACTGGATGTTACAAAAGTTTGTGTGGTTAGTAATACCTGGGAATAATGTTGGATTGTGGAGGATGGCCGATCTAATAATCTAATGTGGATAAATGAGAAGAATGGCATTGCTTTTTTGTTATACGGGATTCAGATCACGTAATCACCGACTTCTCCATGATGAAATAAGCACACACCCTGGATAGAAGTCAGGTTAGAAAGTGGGTTATGCTTTACATGGTTAATCCCCATCTGCCATTATTGCCAAATTAAGTGGGTATACCCACAGGTGTTTAGTACATGAATTACGGTAAATACTTTGCAACTTTCCCAGTTTAAGCCATCGAAGTAGGCTGAGGTGAATTTTCCAGTGTGTTTATAGGTACACTTAATGAGGAAAGGTAGAAAGTTTCATCTTATCGTAAGTGTTTTATAACGTCCGTGCCACGACAAGATAAATGTGATTTGTGATCTAGCATTAATTCGTAAGAAATATAAAAGTAAAATTCTTTACTCAACATTTAAGGAACATTACCCACTTCACAATTTTGTTAGAATGAGACACCAAAGGAGTTTACTCATGGCTTTGACTGAATGCTAACGCAAGACCAAAGGCAGTGCCAATGACTTACTTTCTGGTAGCCCAAAGTCCATACCTGTAGTATGGAACCCTAAGCTCTTCTAGTTTTTGATAAACACTGAGTGTGTTATTTCAGGACTTCAATAAACTTTCTCCCGCATCTCCCTGACTGAAATTTTGCTAGAATTCCTTTTCCGATTTGAGTTGCCTACCTTCAAGGCTACAGAGGCCAAAGGGTGGAGGTTCATATTTGTGAACATCAGTAAATTTGTCAGATTTAATACATAAACACTAAAATGTAACAATTTCAAGAAATTATTTCTTTCATGGTAATTCAGCTTGTTGTAAGGCTGACATGACCTGTGAGACTGACACACTTGTCCTTGCAGTATAACCAAGGCTTGCTACGCAGGCGCATCGGTTCTCGCTCCTAGGCTCCAAGCCAGGAACTTGGCCATCAAATCATCCGTATAGTGCTCAAGTTTTCAGTGTTCGTGTTTGTGTAATTTAATCCTTTGTTTTCAGTTACAGTAAAACTGAATTATCATGATCCCAGCATATCGTCGGTTGTCATGTCTCAGTTTTATTGGCTGTTTGGCTGGTTTCATCGTGAGGAAAAATTTAAAACATGGTGGTGAAGGAGAGTCCCACTGATCTATGCTCTTTCATTGGTATCATTTGTCAATTGTCATCCTTCTTCTTCATGCTTTAAGTTTTTCTCTCGACTAAGCTGGCTGGACGATTAAGTATCGATGAATGACAGTCAGTTGATTTCTGGAGTTGGTGGGACTCAGTCGACTGTCTTCATCAGGCTTCTACAACGACAATCCTCACTCCGTCTCGACTGTACATCTGCTCTTCGAATTTGGAAACGTGGACGTGGCCTCCAGTATTTGTAGGCCTGATGCCCATCTTTCACGCAGCAGGTTGCTGAATTCACCCCTCATTAGGAACTCTATCCCTGGGTTCGAGGGTTCCTGAATATTTATCAGCACAGCCTTCGCCGGCTGTGGTGTTGAATGCCCAGGGATACCAGGTTTCTTGATGCACATAGAGTTGGAACGAATGGTATTGCAGTCCACCACGTGGAGACTTCTGTACAAAATAAACTCGGAAGGTACAAAAATACTCCTGATCCCAAACTCAAGGAATGACGTCCATCTAAGAAGCCAGAAATCCCTGGCTATTCAACACCACAGCTAACAGAAGGCTTTGCTGATGAATATTCACTTTATGGACCCTCGAACCTAAGGATCCAGTTCCTAATGATAGGTGAATTCAGCAACAGGGCCGGATTGAGGCTCTTGCCGCATGTAGGCCCAACTATATTGCCGATCTTGAATGCTCAAAACTAGCCCTCCCCTTATTGTAACGGAATCTGCCCCCCCCCCCCCCACCTTCCTTAATCTGTATCTTCTTTTGCGATCAGTGATAAACTGGTACAGCAACAAAACTTCTGCTATGTTAGTGAGGAAAGTAAATAAAATTAGCCTATTTTCGTTGCACTTTCTGTGAATCAAGAAATTAAGGTTTTTTTCTTAAGGCATTCTTAAGTCCCTTCATTCCCCGCTCATGGCTACTCATTTTATGTCGGCACTATGATCACCAATGCGCGATATCCAACCAGACACAAAGTGGCCGTGCCACAAATGTTCGTAAATAACGTCTCTGTGTTTTAAATAACACCAATCCAGTACTTAATCAGTAATAACTCAACATGAAGTTGATGACAAAAAATGTCGATTAGTGATACCCCGAACAATTCGCAAAAATTAGAAGAAACCGAGCCGCTGCTCAACTCCAAAATCTGGCTACAGGGTTCGCACCAGCTGTGATTACGATTTTTTTTTTTTACCTTTCGTGCCCCCCCCCCCCCCCACCCTGAAAAAAAGTGCCCCTATAGGCTCAGGGGCCTACTTAGAAATCCAGCCCTGTTCAGCAACCTGGTGCGTGAGCGATGGCCATCAGACCCTACAAATACCGGAGGCCATCAGACCCTACAAATACCAGAGGCCATCAGACCCTACAAATACCAGAGGCCATCAGACCCTATAAATACCGGAGGCCATTAGACCCTACAAATACCGGAGGCCATGTCCACACTTCAAATTTGAAGAGCAGACGAACGGTCCAGATGGAGTGAGGATTGTTGTTGTAGAAGCCTGATGAAGACAGTCGACTAAACCTCACCAACTCCAGGAATCAACTGACTGTCAAAAATGTGCATAGATATTGTGTGAAAATTATCTTGAAAATTAGCGTAATTAAGTTGAATGACTACCTCCCAACACGCGGATTAGTGTGAAATTTTTTATTTTATTATGAATATAATTAATTCCCAACTGAGATACATCTGCTGTTTGAATTCAATTTTGAAAATTTGTTCAATTTAATTGTCAATTGGGCGTTGTCCAAAATACGGTATGGTGCAAAATGCAGGAATGAGAATCTCCGAATTTCTGACAGAATTCTCATCTTTTAACATTAAAATTATAGTTACATGACTATCTCTGCATTCTGTGTGCTGATATTATCAGACATTTTTCTAGAAAAGTGACTATAAATAACTTAAAAATAATGGATAGATAGAAGATTAGTTTTGTAGTAAAGTATATCTGTAAGGTGAAGTGGTCTAATTTTGTCTCATGACCGTGCTTTTAAATTTTGTATGTTTTGTTGGTGATTATAAAATACAATAAAACTTCTCCATTTCTTTGGCATATTTTCATGAAGCAAGACCTCACTACTTCCCATTTATATGCCGAAGCACACGTAGATACAAAATAAATAACGTTTAACTGGTAACAGGAAGTTTTGTTGTATTTTAAGGTTGTTTTTTTTTAATAATGTTCGTGGCCCAACAAAATTACCTAATTTCATTTTGTTGTACAATATCTACAAGGTCTTTCTTTGCAATGTTTGTTTCCATTTTAGTTCCAGGCCCTCCTGACCTTCTAGACGTGAAGTCACACAACTCGTCTCATTTACGAGTGGAATGGGAGGATCCTCTTCAGCCAAACGGTCCCATTCTCATTTGGACGATAGCCTTAACGTGGCTCGATGGGGAAACTGGTGAAACGGTGTTGTCGGAGAATTCATTTGCCGAGGACGGTCGAAGAGTCCACTTTTTTCTGCTCCCAATGCCATGCGCTGATGACAACGAACTGACTGCTGCCAGCCCCGAGTATAATGTGACTGTGCGTGCGCAGACGGTGATGTTAGACGGGATGCCGAGCAAGCCTACTGTCATCAACCCATGCACCGGCCGAGGAAGCGAAGGTTGGCACCAGTTTCTTAGTGAATATAAGCACTCGAATAGCATTGATTTAGGCTAAGCCTTAGTGTTCATACATTATATACATAATATACATATTTTTATTTTTAATAATTTTTACATATTTAATTGCAAGACGGCTATGGTAGTGGTGTGTTAACTTACCAGGAATCAATTTTGCCAATTATCGACTTATACGCGCTCAAGAAAACTGACGAAATAGCCTTTAATTTCGAAATTTAGCCATTCTCAGTAACCATTTCTTGTTGAGGAGTTCCCACGCTGTTGCAAGATTGAAATGCATTAGTAGGACAAATCTAAGCAGTATTAATTATGAATTAGAAGAATAGTATTACTCCTGAGATATCCGTAAAACTGAATTTTGAAGTCCTTTACTTTAGAGAATTCTGTAGGAAATTAATAGTAGTTTACTGTTATTTTTTTTTTGTGTGTTAAAATTGAGCCTGGAAAGAAACCCCGAGATAAGGCAGTGCTTATTTTGCTGGCCAACCTCCGCTACTTTCTCGCCGACAACACTTAGCACAACTAGACATTGGACTACACAAACAATTGTGGCATATGCAACGAAACCATTGTCTCTCATAAACTATTGGCAGTCGGACTATATTTATTCTGAACATGATCCAGAAGCATCGAGAATTTTAAGTTTTGCAGCTCTAGGATAGGTAAACAATGTATTGTCTGAATGAACAAGTCATTACTCTGCCTTAACCTTGAGTAGTGTGCTTTTACAACACAAATAATCACGACTTATGCAACAAACCCATTGTTGCTGACTGTAGTTGGACTTCAGTTTTTCTCAATGTGATCGTATACGTTGAGATTCTTAGGATATGCAGCTGTAGGATAGTTATACCATTGTATATGGCAATGATTACTTTTTTTTTCTTTGTCCTACACAAATGCACGCACTAACCTAATGCATTGAAACTCTTTGAATGAGTTCAGTTTTATAGTTTACTGTCCATAAACCACAAGCAGCACATAAAGAATTATAGCAGCTTGAAACAGAACAATTGTGGACTGCACCAAGGAGGATATTTTTATCGCAGAAAAGCGCAGCTGGTTAATACAATGACAATTCAGTCAATGACCTTAAGAGAGTCATGCTGTGTGTTACTGATTCTGAATTTGATAAATCAGGAAGATGAGATAACATGGAATTTAAAAAAATGCATTTATGGTCACAATTAACGATCCATGCACTTAAAGGACTTCCTTCTTCATGCATTTGCCCCACCCAAAAGCACGTGCAATATTTGCATAGATTAGACTGGATGTAAGAAAGCCATGTGGCACCGCAAATGTTATATCCTACGGTATGTGTTGAAAAAGATGTTATGGTTGGTTTTAATGTGCTGGATAAAAGCACAATTTAGTAAGCCGCAAGACAATACTATGTGATACGAATGTGTTCTAGACTAGGTGGAAATGACCACATAGCCCACAAAATAAGCACTTTTCTTACATATCATGCCACGCCATGCCACTTGCATATTTAGCAGCTTGAGTCATCCCCCGTGAATCACCCCTGTCTTATTTGATGGGCATTAAATACATGATTATATATTTGTTACTATTTTATTTTTTACTTAGTTTTTTTTATAATTTTTATGTTATTGTACACAATTAAGAAATTGACTATTAGAAGCTTTTAGGCTTAGAAGCACGTTCCTATAGGGAATTTATAGTGATATTTTTTAACATAATGGTCATTATGTACTTGTGCAATACCATGGCATGCCTTCAAGGTCCACAGAATTATGATTAAATTATCTACGTTGTGAATACAAAGATAGTGAATTTTCTGTTCACACAGGTTACAAAATCTACTACCAGTCCTACTAATTTTGTACCCATATACACCCTTCTCTTGTTTGGGTATCACGGCATACAAGTGCGAATGCCTTGTTACTAATGTCGGGCACAAACACGTTATGTTAGTTTAATTACCGTAATTACTATTTGTTAATCTAGCTCAATTCGTAGCCATAGCTCAAATTCTAACCATTTACTTAACAAGCGTAAAGCAGTGCTGAAGGATAAAAGTGCAATGAATAGTAAAAAGCACACTATAAAGCACAACCATTCTTTTGTTCTCAGTTGAAATTGTGGATTTGAGTAAAATCCTCTGAACGGCCAACATAAACTAGGTGTTTTCCTGCATCCATAAGCACGTTCCCAATTGGGCTACTATTAACCCATTTGGAGAAAAGTACCTCAAATCAAGATTTAGGCTGGTGCTGTTACATCTACTGTGGATCACTTCAAGAAACTGGGATAGTCTGATCATGCTCACGAGTGGGCACAAAAAACTTTTGTTGCGCGAGTGATTTCCACCTGGAACAGTTTACCAGACATTTTGGTCATGTCGTCGAGTGTTGACTGACAATTTAAAGAACAACTTTGACAATCATTTTAAGAGCCGTGAGGTGATTGCAATTTTCTTGTCCAACTAGGGGCTGTGCTAGGGGGCTACTTTTCTTGTTTTTGTTGTTTCCTGTATGTGGTGTGTGGTTATGTAATGTCCATTTGGAGCGAGTTAACCATGTTAAAGTTGAAGTGCCACGTCCGCCTTTGCAAGGGCCTGCAGATCAACTAGGCAGTGGCAATTCCTCTGGGTTAACACTGGCAGGGTAGGCAGAGCCTGCCCAAAATTGTTAACCTCAAGATCCCTTTAAGCGTAACATTAGTGCCAAGCAAGTAATTAAATATGGCATAATTAAATTTGTATTCAAATTCTTATTTTTTAAATTTAATACGTGTACAATTACTAGAGGCATATAGGATTACCCCACTTCCCCATCCTCCCTCCATACAAAGAATGTAAGTTTTCATACCATCTTACGTACGTACTCGCAACCAAGCGACAATGGTACCATTGTTGTAAGGGGAATCCTAAGCGGTATTTCAGCTCCAATTTTGCATTATTTGTAGTAGTAAAATAGTCACAATTACGTTTCCTACTTTTTAACCCTTTAAGCATCAGTCTGGAAATGCACTACTGCTTCTCTTTGGCCAAGCACTTTCATTGACTTAAGCCTAATGGGAAGCTTTATTTGAACTTTTATTTATTGTACATTAACATTTTTTTTTTCACTAAAAGTGATGAAATATGGTAGGGTAATGGGTATGCTACTTATATCGTAAAGTGATCTTGCAATGATCTTATTATTCGGAGTATGCCATTGCAAGGCGGTATCACACTCCCCAATGTCTACAAAGAACGATGTTATATGGCGGTGTGGTGAGGCCATAAGCGCTTAACGGGTTAATACTACTCTGAGAAAATTAGCTAGCTATTGCCAGAACTTATCATCTCTACCTCTGAGTCTTTGATTTTGTATGGGGGACATCTTTTCACACATTATGCAATGTCAAATAATGTGTCAAAAATAGTGACAGGGCATTCGGACTTTTTTTTAATCATTCTGTAGTTGACTGCAGGAAATCATCTGAATATCTGTTTTTTTCCAGAACTCAAACATTTTAATACAGAGTTAGTCTTGCTAGGAATCAAAGAAATACAGTTGACGAAGTAGACACAGAAAGACGTAGTTGTTGTTTAAGCTGTTTGTCGTCACGTGATATGAAAAAAGGTACTTTCCGCTAAATCAATGTACAGAAATCACTGTTAAGTGTACGAACACCAACAATTACACAGTAGCGCATTTGTAAAAATTACCGTGCAGTAAACTGCCTGCACATACCTAACTTACAATGGAATGACTTGCTGGTAGTTGGAACAGGTCCACACCGGTGATAAAACCATTGCTTTTCGGCCATTGTTAGACTTCGTGTGTGTTCAGGAAAGAGTAAGATACAAAAAGAGTAGCATGATATGGGTGACACAACAAGGTATGCATGAAAGATTTTCAAATCTTGACTACATGGGTTACTGCTCAGAATGTGCAATTTCCGCGATAATACTAGAAAACTAGAAAGCCAATTATGTGGTGCGTTTTACGGTGAAAGTGCAATTTTACAGGATTTCCGAAAAATGTTGATGGGATCCCATTGTCTCGTACGTTAACAAAATATATGATAATAACAAAAACTCCAATGGAGCAAGCATGAAAATAGGGGTGCTCAACATTATTATTGCTGCTAAACTTTCCGTATGTGCCATGTATACGGTTGCTGATGATTGACTGTGCACACGTCAGGCAAACTTGAATGAACAGCATTGATAGGCATAGCACTTACCTGATAAATGCGTCAGTGATAATTCTTCCCAGAGTTTTGTTAATAGTAGCTAGTTGTTGATTATACAGGCCTGCTTTTCAGTGAAGTTAACCTTTTTGGTTATAGTTCCAACGAAGTTGATTTGCGATTGATTTTGCACTGTTTTTTTTTTTTTTTTAATGTGGGACATTTTACGCCATTTTCCAAAATTTGCAATCATTTACAGGGTGTTTTTTTTTTAAATCATTGCGTACCTACGACTTAAAGAATAATTTGGAAAACTCTTTTAGTTAAAATACTGTGAAATTTGTGATTTTGCAAAATCACAGAAATTACATGTCCTTGGGTATTGCAATCAAGTAAATGGGCTCCATGTCCATGTGCCCTTGGCCAACTTCTAGAATGATGAGTTCAGTGATTTCCTAAGCTGGAAGCTTTTGTGATGTAGAAGTTAATAACGGTCCCTTGCCTGATCAACAGGTAATTGTGCATAGGGGGAGGCATGGTTTTCGAGATGTCTACAGCATGCCGAGAGGGGTTTTGATACAATGTCCTGTCGTGTGACGTTTTGTTGACTTTGGTGTGCGGCCACCCTAAGGGTGTTCACACACCAAATTAGACAAAACATTTTGTCGTAACCTGGCTCAGCGTGCTGCAGACGTCTCCAAAACCATAGTAATGAGTTGAGCGCCACACACCGGATGAGACACTGTCGCGAGACATATTTAGGCGTATCGCGAAAACAAAATGATGCTCCTTCTAGTTACGTCTGGCGGGGGGGTTCTCCACCAGATGCGACGTTTTGTCTCGCAACGTTTCGTGGCGATACATTTTTCTAATTTGGTGTGCGGCCACCCTTCAGATTATTGTTGTTGGATAAGTTTCAGTGCGTATTGAAGTCATACATTTTCATTCTTCGTTAACTCGGGGACCCCTCGCAAAGCTCTCGCTCTATATAGTAGCAAATCTTGAGAAAAGTGGTCGCAGGACAAATTCGTTTTCCGACGAGTGAATCACCCACAAAGTACATAAAAACGCGGCTTTATTAAAGTTTTCAGTACTTTTACCTTTTTACCTTGGTCACTAAAACTAGAGAAAAACTAACATTAACAAAAGTCCTATCTCACTAAAGTCCTCCCCAAAACCGTGGTACGACGGCAAAAGCACCTTAGTCACCAGTATGCCATGGCAAAAGTACTGAAAGTTTTAATAATGCCGTGGTTTTTATGTACTTCGTGGGTACCTCACTCAACGGAAAGTGAATTCGTCCTGCTCTCGCTCCATGTTGGGACTCTTTTAGTAGCGACTGGATAGGAAACGGTTATTGTCTTCCATCCATATTTCGAAAAAAAGGAACTTCTACTTTCTGCCAAAGGAGGGGGAATCTATTGTTTAAATAATTAGTTGAGGAAGCAATGTGTTTTTTTTTTTCGTAACGTTTTGCCTTCTATATTCTTCCTAACTTTGACAAATTGCTGTACTGGGTTATCTTACAGAAAGAGGATGACACCTGCCTCCCTTTCCCCATCATGAATTGCATACAGTCTAACGCCCTCCACCTTCAAATGCTTTACTATCAGAATTGTGGAATAGTCGAATTAATGCCTTCATCGCGAATTGTCGAAATAACTAAAGCTTCATACATTTCATGAAATCAACTTCCTGTCCAACGCTATTCACGATCCCATGCGTTTGTGGTGCCATTTTTGGGAAGTTTGCTCTAAGCCGAAATTTGGCTTCAGGACACATGGATCACTTCCTACTGAGCAGAAGATGAGTGCTTTTGCTGCTGTTTTGGCATGCAATTGCCACCAACACTGTAGTTACGAAGGGTTGTGTAATATAAAATGAGTCGTAACTCTGAATTGTATTAGGTTTGAGAGGAGTGACGATTTAATAATCTAAATGTATGCATTAATGCTAGATTGAATCCTGATCACGTAAATTAATGATTGCATAATCGCCAACTTTTCCGTGATTGAGTCAGCATTCAACCAGGACAGAAGTAAGGTTAGAAAGTGTGCAATGCCCTCTCCCAATTTTTGCCAAATTAAATGTATATGCCCAAGGTATGTATATTATGAGCAATTTATGGTATGTTTTTACAGAACACTTGAAAGATTTTACAACCAAGCCAATTTAATTTATTATACTTTTTTTTCACAAACCATGGCATGCATTCCTCACAAGTTGAGGTATGTTGGGATTACGGCGGAGTGTCGGTAGCCACTCACTGTAAAGAATGAGTGTTTTAGTACGCTCCACTAATGTAGGACTGCGCACCAACATTGTGCGTGCACGAGTAACCCAAAATCAAAACGTAACACTTTATCACACCAGAATCGATCAGTTTGATTGCTTGCTGTGGTAACTACACTTGCTATTACGAACGCATGATCATCTGTTTTTGATTTTCTTTTTTCATTTTACACCGACATCGTTTTGTATTTTGAACATCTGTTGTTAAGTTAGCCTGGATAACGGGGCACATACCGCTTAGATTGGCGGCACCTCCACTCACAGATTCCAGTACCACCGTAGACTCTAGCATTAGTAGTACGGTGTAGTAGAAGGTATGGAACTGTACTCTTAAAGTTTTCTGTTTTGTCTTAGCATTATAAGCTGTGTAAAGTTTTGGGGATATGTGTCATACAGTTACTCAGCATAAAAAAAAATGGTAATAGTGGTAATTTAAAGACATGACGGAGAAAAGTTTACACATTACTACCAGGATAGAAATGCAGAAAACGTTCTGCTTAAATTTTCGGTTTACCATTATCAGAGAACGACGCACAAAACAACAGAAAAATGAAAAACATGTTACATGCTCAGATTTTGAATGTTGGGCTTTCGTGGAAATCACTGATCTTATCCCACTGCTGATCCAGCTTCGTGAGAAGATCTGGGTGAACAAGGTTTTCAATATTGTCGTAGGTTGGCTTGGTGATATTAATCAGTGGCACCCCATGACGAGAGAAACGTTTAATGTCCAAAGACTCCAGCGCTCTATGGTGAGCTTCTTTGCTTCGAGAAGTCGTTGACCATTAACTGGTTCTCTCGTCATGGGGTGCCACTCATGAACATACAACAACCTTGAAAACTGGCTAACCTACAACAATCTTGAAAACTTGTTTATCATCACCGGCATCATCGGCACCGTAGCATTTGAAATGAGTGCTCCAGCATGTATCATGTTTTTCATCTTTGTGTTTTGTGCGCCGTTCTGATGATGGTGAACAGACATTTCACCAAAAATTCAAGTTGAACATTTTTTATTTTTGTCCCGGTGACAACGTGTAAACGTTTCCACAACAGTTACTAAGCGTTTTACGTTAGCGGATTTCCCACGATGAGCAAAGCCTAGTTACATTATCAGATGTCTATTTACAATGCAAAAAGCCTATAGTATAGAAGCTGCTACTATGTTTGCATTTCAGCATTATAGACGTGTGAATCATTTCTTAACGGATAGTTATTTACCGATTGTGTAAACTCGTTCCAAACAGTCAACTGAAATTGGCGGGATTGCTGCTGCTTACCTGGTGATCAAATAACGTCATTTGTCTTGAACTCTTGATGGCCTTTAAAAATGGACCTGGTTGGTACTTGCACAACAATTTGTCAACTGCCCAAGTTTGATTCTGTCTTCGTTAGTTAATGTGGACATCCATTACCCTTACCTTACCCTTGCTGCCTGAAAGCTGTCTTAGGCACTTCGGTTGAGTGTAGTCTACAGGTAATGAAATTGACTAGATAGGTAGCCTTGATTGAACTGGAAACAGACAATGCCAGTCATTTGCCTAACTGCACGACCAACAACATAGGGACTAAGTTCTACGTCCATTTATCTCGAAGGATGTAAGAGTGCCAAAGGCATTATACTGTGAAGAAAGTCATTCCCCTAACTTGTGCGATACATAAATTTAGTAATTGTTGCTAGGCTGGCTCAGACTGGATGTAGTACCATTGTGCTATGGCACAGGTGTCCTTTAGCTGTCTTCTGGCACCCGTGGTGACCATTCTTTTAAGGTTACCCATGTATGTTGCCCCTTCCCCTTGCATTTTCATTATCTTATTTTCTAATTAAAACTGTGAAAATCAACCAAAATAAAGTTCCTTGAAGTAAAAATGTGTAAGGAAATTGCACCCTGAGATCAGAAATGACTAAAATGTCAAAAGAAGCAAATCTCGTAAGGCTCAACCCTGGAATTTTTTAGGGACCTTATGGTGCTCCCTCAGACGCTCTAGCTGAATTTGGAGAGGTGAGACGTTAATTTCTGGTAAACCACATGGTGCTCCGTAATTTCCCCAAAATGGCACAAGCCTCCTTTCGTGACCAGTACGCTCAACGTGGCGTTCGTTTATGTCGGCTTGACGTCAAATTTTTTGAAGGTTGGAAAATCGTAATAGCTGTGTGATAAATTTCCCCCCTTTGTTAATAATAATAAACTTTTGTTTCATCCAGTTGAGGATAGGATTCATGGCAACTTTACGCACTACTTTAGAGCTCGTCAGTACATATTCTCGTGATGTATTCTGTTTATTATCAAACAGTGACAGTTCTAACCAACCTTGAACGCCAGACAATTAGGAAATTGGAAAATGGTCAGGGAAAATTATGGAAAAACTTCCTTTTTTAGTACAAAGTTAGGGAATTAACGCTTATTTAATAGAATGTCTATTTTTTTTTGTTGGCCTTTGGTAGAAATCGGGCATTCTTCCACATTATTAGGTCCCTGGGTGCTTGCCGGCCCATCTCCATACACCTTTACACGTGGCATAGTAGAACCTTCTACGTGTAGAGATAGATGGTGGGGCAGCTTGGAGCCACTGTAGAAGTGTCCCCAGAATATCTTTTTAAGTTCTCATGTGATGCCAACTGAAAATGGAGCTCCTGCTAGCCAGAACCATCCAGTTTTTCGCAACTCGAGAAATGTTTGTGTCGGCACTGAAATTAACGTGCAGAGTGATAGGCTGAAATGTTTGGCTGCCGAGCGATAACAACACAGCTCGCCAAAAGAATTTGATATTATGGGCCGGACACTAGTAATGGCGCTGAATATAAAGGTTGTCTAAATCGCAGGAAAATAGGAAGTGTATTGGGAGTAGAGAAAGTGAGGGAATGGGAGATAACGTTTTTTGGTGGTTACACTGCCGTATGTGATTGTTACAAGAATTTAAAGAGGTTTATTGTTACTCTTTCTGGGGTATTAGTAAGCTGTACGTGCTATCTGGATTAAAAGTTTTTTGAGTATATTGGCCAGTGGTGGAATTAAAATTTTGTCTTCTTGGTATAAGTCTAATATACTTGGCAATATAGCAGTTCGAGTAAGGCCTTTGTTTTTTTTCTCTCACCCATTGAAAGTGACAAGTGATGAAGGGCACATTGCAGAATTTGGATGGACACTATTTGATGGTCTTTAACTATAAATGTGGGAAGATTTTTTTCCCCTCATGGAGTAAAGCGTTCAGCAGAAGATGGAGTAGTAGTATTCCACTGTCCCTTGACTTAAAGATTCAATAGGATAAGGGTGGAGCTAAATAGCTTACTATAGTTGTTCACCACAAGTGGGTTAACAATAATGGACAATATCGCTCAAATTTGAGTGATCAATTGTTTGTGGGATAATTTTAAATTCTTTCAAAGCATGGCTGGACATCTGGTGTATGCGTGTGGTTGCGGGAGAAGACATTGCACCAATTTCTTATTTTGACAGAAATCCGAATTTGCGTCGTCAAATAAACTTCTGCTGGAGTCTTTCGTGGTGTGGTGGAAAAACGGCAATAGTGATGATGAATGGCATTAAGTTTACAAGACATGCATTAATAAGCAAGTATCTCACGCCGCAGCAGTACAGGCCGTAAGCACCAATACAACGAAACTGTTGATCAATACTTCTGATGGCAGGGTAGTATTAATACAGGTTTATTCAGGTGCCTTCTTCATTTTCTTTAGAGTTGGCCCTGAAATTCGGGATAACCGGATAGTTATTTTCTTATTTGTGGTGTTGTGCGCTAACCACAGTAGTCACCACCTGTACGTATTTTCACAACTGGACACATCACAACAAATTCGTTTTTAAAGACAGTTTTGTTCATAAATTCCCTCAATGTTTGATATATCGAAATTCCATCTTGTGAATCGTGTAGCTGCCGTCATTTTTGTTGTCTTCTGTATAAAAAAAATGAAGGGGTGTCTGGGGAAATTGGGAATGTTGAATAGAAGCTATAGTTTTGTAACCAACAAAATTGGCGCTTTCTCTAGTTGCTGAGAATTGGAGTGTGGGAAAGATTAAATGTGGGGGTCGGGGTGGAGGGTGACTTCTACCAAGAAGTACTATATTAATTCGCTTACCACACCCGAGCTTCAAAGGCACGGAACTCTGAACAGCAGAAAGTCTCACGATAGGGTAGGAGGCACATGGAACCTCCACTCTGGCAAGATTTCAAATTATAGATCGTATTAGTAACAAGTGTACCGTGTGAGGGGGGAGGAGGGTTAACAACGTTTTTTTTGGGTTTTTTGGGGGCCGGAGGGGGGGGGGCGCACATATGTAGCACGTAGCAAACATCCTTCACCTCTAAATTTGGGCATTACAAGAAGAAAATGGAGAGTCCAGAAGGGATGTTAAAGCCAGATGTTAGTATTTCTTTTAGTATTGGGGGCTTGCCTTTACCAAGTTAAAGTGGTTTTGAATATCAGATAAAATGGTGACGGTTTCCCTGAATAGCGTTGTCGTCAGACCCTTTGGTTGTTTAACTAACAATGCTCAAATGTTAAAAGTACGAAAATGCATTCGGTGGGTACAGATAAAAATAGACAACTGGCCTCGGATGGGATAAAAAGTATTAAAATTAAAGGGTTGATGATGGACGCAATAAAACATAGTACCCTACAGTCTGCATCTACACTATCCCCAATCAGCCTGCTGCATGTTATTAGCGGAGTGCTGGTTCCAAATGCTGCGCAGAGGTGTGGACTGTCTTCTAATCTTGGGGCGGATAAAGCAGGTTTCAGTAAGAGATCCGTTTCACTGTTCTGCAGAGCTTCCTGAATATGTTGCATCCTGTTCATTCTATTTGTTGTCCACTTTCCGCACGTAGACTTAAGAATAAAACCCTAGCGAGAGACTAGCCAACCCGAATCCTCTAATTAATGTATGAACCACCTCTTTCTATCGACATTAACTGAACTCAAAAGCAAGCAAACAGTTCGAAAGCAGCGCAGATACTTATTGCGAACACTACCAATTCGATTTGCAACTCCAGTGATCCATAAGTCTTCAAGTTAATAAGTACTCTCAGGAGAACATAAAAAATTTTGTCAGAAACAACGAACTGTTAATGTCATAAATGTTAATGTCATCAATGTTAATGTGAAACTCGGCAAAATTTTGCACAGCTAAATGCATCCCTGCGATAACGAATTTCGAAAATGCGGGATTTTCACGTGGTGACTGCTCAGTGGATAAATACTTTGGGGAAATCGCTATGGAGGTTGTGATTCTGGTTCCAGTTGAGGCAGTAGTCAAACTTTACTAAAAACGAATCACTACTTCTTTTTGAGTTCGGTTCTTTGTTCTACACATAACCCTGGTACTGTTTTAACTAATTACTCTGGGGCTAGTTAAACACTTGTATACGTGATAACAAATTTGTGCAACTTTTGAAATTTGGTTGCTCAACGTAACCCTTTCTACTCCAGATGTATGCCCAAAGGGGCATTTCTTAAATTCTAATGTCTACGTAAGTCGGTAACACAATTCGATGTTAGTAATTCAGGTTCGGAGACCAATCCCCCAATAGCTCGGCTGGCTTTGCTCACGCAGGTTCCTAGGAAACCCAATTACGAAACTCACTATTCATCGCTTGTTTTGTCCTATTGCGAGGCACATCCTGGTGTGCAAGAGGTTAATGACACATTAAAATTTATGACAGAGGTGGCTTTTAGGCATATTAGTGTTTCACATGAGGTGCGACTTTCTTCAGTTCTCCTCAATGTTAACCATCAAGGTCTCGGTCTCTTCTTCCGAACACACCTTGGTCTTGGTCTCGTCAATCTCGCTGAAACTGACGTGACAGAAGTAAAGTTAACACTCGTTAACACACATTTCACACACTTACCACAATGAAGACGAAAAACATCAGTTCAGTTTTAGATCCATTTGAATTTATGGGGAAATTCTCAAAACGTTACTCTTCATCAGAGGCACGCTCCATAAAACACACGGAAAGTCGTTAAGAGATGGAGCAACCACTTTCTGTGTGTTTTGTGTATCGTGCTTCTGATGAAGGTGAATGGTTGGGAACTTCACCGAAAATTCAAGTGGATCTAAAACTGAACTGATGTTTTTCGTCCTCATTGTGGTAAATGTATGAAATGTGTTAACGAATGTCAACTCTACTTCTGTCGTGTCTGTTCACTACCACTGTAACAGACTTCTGCTAATTTTCAAAGCTCGAAGAAACTGTAACATAGAATGCCAGGACATCTTAATTTTGGTTTCAGTTTCTAAATCATGTGCCAGGCCAATGTTGTCAGGTAGAAAGTCAAACCAATGCTAAGATTCACTCTAGTTCAGTGGACAGAGAAATGGAGTTCACAGGAAGTGGGAAAAGGATAAAAACAGACTATTGGTGATGGCGAGAATAATAATTAAGAGTAGGATGAAGATGACTAACGTTGATGCAGCGTTTTCCGAATTGCATAGACTAACATATTTCTAAGGTTTACATGTAGGTTGGTAGCACAATTTGATCTTTATCTTCTTGGCTCAGCTATCAAGCCCCTGACAACTTCACTCATTTTAACTTGCCCAGGGTACCCTCATAAAACTCCCTTTTCTCTGTGGGACTTTTTTGGTTTTCTTGTGTGGCATGTATGTACTATACTTCACTGATATTTGCCCTCGTTTTCGGCAAAGTACTCAGATGAATAATTTAAAGTACTGAATATTCAGTACTTGGTGAATCATAGTAACTGATTAAAAATGTTATGATCACCCAACTGTTGGAAGGTTGTGATTACCACAATATTTCACATCTCGTCCGAGTAGTATCTTCAGATTAAAACTTAATGATGAGCTGGTGACATGTAAGGTAGAATCACATGTCACATGTCGATATTGGCATACTGAATATTCACCGCTTAAGTATCTCATATTTTCACTATTTGGTCAGTTTCATATTAAAGACTGGCTGATTTTTTCCAACAGTAAATCGTAAGAATCCACTTTGGCACCATCTAGTGACAGTGATATAGTTAGTTTCCACAGCTTGTTCCCAGGTGCACGAGGACTTCCATTTTTTTTTACTCAACAGTTAAGGAGGCTCTCGTGGCTTAGCGCTCGTGGCATTGTGCATTCCTTCGCTTGATGCAAGCAAGTGCTAGATAGTACTAGATATCACCAGACAAACCTCCCTTACCACCAGCAGACAACCTTCTTTATAGGAGCACTATCACTGAAGGAAAATCATACGAAAATGCCGTGGCGCCATCTAGCGACAGTGTTAACCTTTACAGTTTGCTCTCAGGTGCATGGCTCAATAATTAAGGTTTGTGGCTTGTTTGTTTCGATAAAAGAAATGGCATTCTGCATTCCTTTGCGTGATGCAAGCAAAGATAGCGTTAGATAGCAATGTATGGTTCTAGATTCTGTAGACTTTTATTCGATGACTTTTATTCGTCTTTCAAATTTCATCTTTCGGGTGATTGGTCTTCGTCCATCTTGATAGCTTACATTAAATTTTAATCAGTTATTAATTAGTACTACCAAGAATTTATAGGGTTGGGAGGAAAATTTGTGACTGAGACCCATACTGAAACGTCTTAGATACATTCACATTAGTTCAGGCTTAGTTTATAGAGGGCGCCATGTGTTTTATCTGGGAATTTCTACTTCGTTTTTCCCCTAAAATTAAACTAAACTAAACGATACTAACTTGTTTTTAATTATTATTTAGCCTAGCTTAGTTGTAATTTAGTTTACTTTAGATTTGGGCTGAAAAATGAGCAAAAGTTACCAGATAGAACACGTGGCGCCCTCTGAAAACTCGAACTGAATTAATAGGGACGAATCTAACGTGTTTCAATATGGGACTTTTTAGAGTTACAAATTCTCCTCCCAAACCCTATAAATTCTTGGTACTACAGATACTTTATGCTCAAGGATATGATTACTATTAAAAGATAGGATTAATGGACTTAAATTATGTAGTGGGCATCCTTGATCACTTCACAAATGAAGGAATTTAACAAATCGATTCTTCATTCACACAAATTGTAATGCTGCGCTATTGAGAACGCATCACTGTCCAAAACTAACCATTTGTCATTTGTGGTCTAGCTGCTTGGACTCTAATGGAAACCTCCAGCATCTTTCGCACGATGCAATACGTCACATTCAATGAACTCGGTTAATCTGCGGCTTTTGGCGTTTCACCAAAGCGAGATGGTGTCTAACAAATTGTGTTACGAGTTATTGTTCTTGACAAGTCCAGTCATGGTGATAAATTAGGTCGATTGTAGCTAATCCTCTTGTTTGAGGCTGCATTGGAGTGATCTATTACTGCTAATCCAATTTCGTGTGTTGGGACTGCCTGAAGGTTACGGATGACCACAATCCACCATTTTGGGCTTCCAAACTGGGTTATACTGTTTAGTGATTAATAATCCCTCTCCCTCTCCTACTGCTATTCTATCGTCGTTTCGTTGCCCGTAACTATGGCTATTTGTTGATGCAATTACCAGTTCTGCTTTGTAATGCAGCATTATTTAATTAGCATTTGTTAGGCCTTTCATTATAGATAACGAAGGAAATTTGCACTGAACTAATCTAGGCGTAGGGGTTTTATTATGCATAAACATGTTTCTCATTTGCTTCGTTTCCTGTTGCATGCAGATTCATCTCAGTTTTTTTTGGCTTCATTTTTCAAACAGCCAGCAATATTTTTGCATTTTTTTT
>JAHWFP010113666.1:263455-277275 GCA_023313725.1 Lithobius niger
GGGGGGGGGGGGAAATTATCGAATCTTTTTATTAGGAAGTAGGCTAACAATTATACCTTGTCAACGCAAAACAAAATTCTTATATTTAGCAATATTATCATGAAATGAGGGGGGGGGGGGGTTGTCATTTTGTGGATTTTAATGCCCATGGGAGGGTTTGTAAATTTTCCCTTTTTGCTCTTATGCTGCTTGGGTGGGTAGACTATGGTACCAAATTCCACAAAACCCTATTTTCTTTGAATTCGTGATCTTCACAAATTTTAAATTGCCTTTTCAACAAGTAATAACAGATTTGTTCAGTGAAAGATGGATGATTCTATATATATATAAAAGGGATAGTCGGATAATCGTAGCCATCCATTCACATGATGCTAATATTATACCCTCTGTTCTCACATGATGCAGCAGCCAGAAATGAGATGGGTAAAAAATGTTTGACCCAGTGATCCAAATGACTAATTTTCACCCATTTTTTTGGCCGACATTTATTCTCTGTGACGTTTCAGCTACACCTTCTGCATTTAGGCTATACTGTTCGGCTCTTCTGCCACATAACACACTTATTTTCTGTAGCTTTTCAGCTGCTTTGTCACTTTTCTTTGTGGCTATTCACCCCAGCTTGTGACGTTGGCTGACCTTTTCTTTTTAACTCTTCAGCTGCACAACGTTTAGCAGTGTTTTGCCCGTTTTGCTCCATCTAACTGCTCTAGTATGGTTAGAACTAGGGTGGTATCCAATTGCCGTCATACAGCTTTCTTTCTGAAAACAAATCTTTAAGGCTTACTTATTTCAATACGGTTGCAAATAACCTATGCACCTGGTATGTTTAGAACCTTCGAACCTCTTTCTTTCTGGAAACAAATCTTTCATGCACGCAGTAGCTGTATGACTACAGCACCGCACAAGTTAAAAAACTAAGCTCTAACACCCACCACAAGTTTTATGAGGGGGTTTACGGGGATCCTGAGTAAAGCTAGCAACATCCCAGTGGTCTTCATCCCCAACTCCGAACCAAGTGAATGGTGGTGTAAATCCCATCCCATCACTGAGCAGTTTACGTATGGGGCCCTAAAAAAATTCACTGAAACCTAATTCGGGCGTGAAATGATTAACGCTAAGTTTGTTTCAATGTGGGGGCAAATAACTCACATGTTCTTCCATCCACACCCTTCTTTCTATATGGAAAAAACCTAGAAAATACTGAGTAACTATGAATGTAAAAAGGCTCTGAGCCCTCTATGAAGGACAGTCTGTTTTCTGTTGTGGTTTTAAACCTACTCTTCAATGGTTTTACTGACATGCAGAGCAAAGCAAAGCAAAGAAAAGAAGCTTCTCGTTCTGATGTATGCCAGTATCTGCAATAGTTTTACATTTATTACCAGGTTCATTAAGTTTTTCACAGACATTCTAGGCATCATTTGTGGATTTAAGTGTTAAGTTAATAAAATGGGGCGTTGGCTTTCTAGTCTGAGTCTCGGACATCAAAATTACATCATCTATGGCTCTCAGATATCAAAACTACACCATCTTTGACTTTGGATATCAACATTACATCATCTTTGACTCTCACATACCAAAATTACACGATCTTTGACTCTCAGATATCAAAATATCTTTGACTCATCAATTACATCTGCTGTGACTCTTTGGATATCAAAGTTACACCACCTTAGACTCGCGTCTATCAAATTTACATCATGAACGTAGCAATGGTTATAATTTTTATTCAGGGAAAAATCATGCCACAAATAGTTCAATCTTATTCAAAAACCAAAACTGTAATTGCATCACCAAGTTGAGACTGGCTCGTTCGGTCTTTCTGAGCAGTGGTATCGAGTGACCAAAACAATCATCAAAGTAATACCACCAAACATTGGAATGGTCCAGTGTTTCTTCTTAATGTCTGAAACTTTTAGTCAGTGTGATTAACTTTGGTTGCATGTTTTGGTTGTTGATATCATTCATTTCACAGACAGAACCATTTTGAACTTGGCGACCCTTTAACTAGTTTCAGCTTTTGGATGTATCACTTTTTTTGGATATTTTTTTTTGGCCAACGATATCACTTTTTGCTTTTTTGACTTTTCGATCACATTATACTTCAGAAATAAGTGAACATTGACTTGGAGGTTACAGCAGTTTATTAGTTGTTGTTATTCTGGTACTTTTGATGTCAGTTTCTAAATATTCAAGAAGAAAAATGAAAACTGTAGTGAGAGGATAAATAAGGGTTTATTTAAATGTTCAAGAACTAAGGTTTTATTTTCGATCAGTGATGCAGTGTATTTCCTATGGTGTGTGCTTCAAAACAGGTAACCACTGTCACAGCATTGTCGGTACCGTGGTCACATTAACCATTTCCACTGGTCACGGGAGCCAAGGACATACGACAATAACAGAGCCCACAATACTAACAATGGTTGCAACAATATTTGTTCAGTACGCGTCCAGCGTTACAGTGTTGCGTTGCAGCACCACATTGTCCCCTAAAATTGCGAGCCGACATTGTTGCTTAAAACTGGTGATTGCTTTACTTGTGCGACACACTAGCTTGTGATTAGATAGATGTTAAATGTGTGTTAATCTAGATTAATCATTATGAATAATGCATCATTAATCAATACATCAACACATTACAAATGTAGGCGAAAATTAACTTCTTGACGTGCCGGCCAGTGGCCAGTAGACGATAAATCGTTAGTCGCCTAGTAAAATTTCAGTCTCCACAAAAGAGAGCCCTCCACCCCTCGGTAATTGCAAACACAAAAAGTGTCAACATTATTTGTGGGTTAGGCCTACTTTTTTAATTGATTGTACCACAGCTCCAGTAAAACAAACTGGCGTGCAGGCAGGAGCCAACTAAAGAGCAAACGCAAATGTTTTGTCAGTAGTAATGTATAAATTTCATTCATATTATTGAAGTAAAAAACTAAACAATTCTAATGATTAAACCAAGGAACGGTCAAAACAACCATAAATGAAAAAAATTGTAGCAGATTTTCTTTTGCCACTTCCGAAAGTGGCAACCTCTTTAAAGCTCACCATGACAAGTGTAGTTTTCCAAACTGGCTGTTGGTACTAAATTTTTAGTCACCAATTGACTGCATTTAGTTGCCGGCTGGCTAGTGGCCAATGCCAATTTTCTCCTGTAATTACAAGATAACACAAATAAAATTTTGCCTAAAAGCCAATGGTTGGCCACTGACACGCAGTTTCAAGAAATACTTCCACCTTATGAGTCTTCATGACTTTTTTAATCTTAAGGGATATCAACAATTTATTAAATGGCTGTACCTTGCGTAAAACCATAGTTTATTGCGGGTAAAAAAGATGTGACATGTTTGCCTTCTATAAAATTCAGCACGGGTGTGTGTACTTTGAATAATTATTCTACATACACCCATGCTGAATTTTATTGTCGTCGTTATTTTCCGCTTCAGCTAAAATAATATTTACATGTGAATTTTAATAGCCTTTAAGTTTCTTTATGGCTTACGCCAAGAGCTGTGTAGAACGAACACGACATAAATTGTGCAACGGCTACGTTTTCTAATTTGCAAAGCCCCATTTGTGTTTGTAATTTCCTGCGGTGGTCGATAGAATAAGTTAAAGAGTTTGTTCGCCGTTTTAAGGATGGTGGTACCGTTGTAAAGCATAAAACATTTGGAATTTTTAATCTTGGTGGAAACTAGGGTTTGGAAAGCTTTAGAAGAAGGGTTTGGGAGAAAATTAAAAGAGAGAAATTGTTATATATGCTAACTACAATTAAAAAGAACAAAGCCAAATACAGTGGAGGTCAGATGTCTTGTTACATTTACCGTAAAATCACGTAAAGCTACGTCCGTAAAGCTATGCCCATCCTCCCCCCCAAAATACTTTAAGGTCAGAAAATGTAAAAATAACTAATTACAACGGGGGGGGGGTTGTGGTAATTAGGTTAGTTAACGATTTCTGACTTAAAGCATTTTAGATCATAATATTTCTGCGAGAAATTGACAACTAATAGTTTTTCACAATTAGATTCAGACATTCACGAAAAAAAAATGTTTTATTCCCTTAAATCAAGGTTTTTCTGCACCAAAATTAACTAATACATACAACAAGCTAAATAAATTTGCGAACTAATAAACGTAAATTCCGGAACAAATGAGAATAAAGGCATTCCGTTAGTGCTAGACCGACCCCAGATCAATGAATGATTGCATAATTGGCAGAATATTTCGCGATTTAGTCCTAAACACCCTTCACGGACAGAAGTACGATTCGAAAAATTAATTTTAACTTTTTACGGCCTACCCTCTTATTTTTATCGAATTAATTTTAAAAGCCCATGGGCCTTTAATAGGCGATTTGCGGTATTGCCGTAGTCTTGCCTGTACCTGGAAAATTGGAATTGCTTCTTTCAGCAGCATGCTATAAAAGCCTAATTAATGGCGTCTGCTTGCATGGCAAACTAAATTAAGAAGTTACGTCATCATGAGTGTTTAAGGCTAACTCCAAAATTAACTCGTACGAAGATATGACTTTTTGTAGTACTCTTAATTTTCAGTTCTGAGAAGCTACCTTTAAACCTTTTCTAAAATCATCTTTTCTACAAACGTGTCATGTTAAAACACTTCTCAAACATTGCTTCTCTGGAGCTGGTGATTCTGAAAAAGGTTCAAAGATAGTCTATCAGAGTTGGAAATTAATACATTAGGCTCTCTTTATAACGAATAACTTAAAAGAGTGTCAAAAATGGTTCTTTATACAGGTTCCTTTTACACTAAACTGCGAGTGAAGGGTTTTCAAAGTTCCTTGGACATAGTGTAAATCTACATTTTCATTGTACTGCGAGGACAATATGCATAAACTGTGGTTTTACATGGTTAAGTGAAAGTATTTTAATTTTGGGGTTTTGGTTCGGGTTTGCCTTTTTCGTCGTCTGATAATTTTTTTTTGATTTCTTGGTTGATACAGTATGTGTAAATTAATTCCATATCAAGATGGTATTAGTATGTGAAAAGACCTCTACAATACTGAAAATGAGTTCTTTATACTGAAGGTCTTTACATAGAGGAGGTCGACCTAGCAGTGCAATACTGTTCTTTATACGGAAAACTTCCTTATTCTGAATTTCGTTATATCGAGAATCTAGTGCACTTATGTGTTCGTGGGAGTTTCTTTGGAGTCAGTCCAGTGACCTTCATGATAACCTTTGTAGGTTTGGCATCAACACAAGAAACTTGCAGCAACAAACTTGTAAAGTTTAGGTTAGGTTATGTTCGTTTGTTTCCGATGTAGCATCTGGTTTTGAGTGGCGCTGACTAGTGATTTCCCCATCCAGCTCTTCGCACAAATCAATACACATAAATAGTGTAAACTACACAGATGAAGGACACATAGAACACAACAGCAAAATTCGTACACGAAAAATCAATTTAAGCTGTTGTTCTACCACGGTTCCTCTAAACGTTAATAATTTACCCTGTTTGTTTATTAAAAAAATCTAACTATTTACCAAGTGTTAATATCCATCATACTTAGCTTAAAAAGATAATGTTGCAAAATTGTCAAGGGATCTTTCAGCCTATTTACTCAATGCAGAACTTTTTATTAAAATGTTACATAAATTATTATGGAGCCATTAAAAAAACACTGGGCCTGGGCCGTAGCCAGATGTTGACAAATGGATGGGGTTGTTAGTCGTAAGTCAACATTTTTTTCACGTTTATTGGATTGTAACCACTTTTGTGCACCAGCACTGGGGAAGGAATTAGATCATTTTTTTCAGTGGGCCATCAGAATTTTATAAATGTTCATTCTGGTCCCACATGAATAAAGATATTACACAGAGAAACTTCCAAATTTCAAAGCAATATCTTTCAGAGTTGTATTTCTCTACCATTGGTTCTGGGAACTTGGGGACATTTTTGTCCTCAAGGCTGGGACAGGGCCTAAGGGACATTATTATAGTAAGATCCTGAGCCTTCGAAATTGTTCCAACAAATGTTAGCAGTTATTGTTCAACGTTAGCACTTTTTTTTACTTTTACTTACCTTTGATTAGAAGTTTTTCTATCATAATATGCTGGCAGCTAACAGTTAAATCTGTTAAGTCTGAAGATTCTCAACTAGATGTATCTTAAAACATTTGGTTTTTGTAACATTGGGTGAAAAACAAAGTAGCCTAACAAACAAAGTTTGGTGATCAAAAGCACAATGGAATTAATCACTTTTTAAATGCTTGAATTTAAAAGCTTCTAAGTCAATGATTTGATGTTGAAAATGTATAGTTTATAAATAATTCTTTTTATGAAAGCTGTTGTACTCCACATCATCTAAGAAACGAAAATTCATATTAAATATCAGCCATTCCCATCAATGGCAAACACTCATCGGTTTCCGGTCCGTGAGCTAAGGCGACGACACATGGCTTTCACTAGAATAAAGAGGATAGTTAGCACTCTCTAAAATAAAGATGTTTAGCACTTGCTAGAATAATGATGACATGTAGCTCTTGTTAGAATAAAGAGGACATATTAGCACTCACTACAATAAAGATGACATTCAGCACTCACTAGCAAATGATGACATTCAGTACTCGCTAGAATAAAGATACATTTAGCACTTACTAGAATGACAATAACATTCAGCACTCACTAGAATAAAGATGACATTCAGCACTCGCTAGAATAACCATCACATTTAGCACTGCATGTAGCAAAGTTATTGGAGTGGAAAGCCAAACGACCTCCGTAAGTTTCACCCTTTGATTTCAAGGATTGTGGGAACGCAGTTCCCCGCTCAGGCAGACGGACGTTTACGGTCAACTTTGTAAACATTAATCGGTGCAGCCCGTCGAAAATTTGCAAACCGAAAAAAAAAAACTTTTAAGTTTTAAGGCAACAACATGCTAATTCATTTTTCTTAGATTCTGGAATTTAGTTTCGTCCTTAATTTCGGGACCTTGCAGATTTTGCCCTCAAATTTGGGACCTCAGGGTCGGGGACACTTTTACCTAAAATTTGGCCCTCCGCAAATTACTGTACCTGCGAATCCTTCCCCACCCACCACCTGCAAGCCTGTACTTGTGCATAGTTGAATACAATGGCGGAAAGCACTTCAGCTCTCATATCTTAATGCTTTTGTAATGAGGAATAATAAAGGATTGGCAGAGAATCTGAAAATACATATGGAAAAAAATGGATAATAAAAAATTTAGTTATTTGTTCCAACATTATTTTTATAAAGCGCTAGAAAGTGTTGTACAGGGTTCAGAACAGTTTTGGACTTGGAGGTACCGCCTCGACATAAACATGCTGGGAACAGATTTACTAATTCAGCTTATCACAACTAGGGGGTGCATGGGTTTTAATTATAATTTTACGATGACTCTGTGCAGTAGAGGAATTATTTCTCATACTAGCGGAGTCGCTCACTTCGCTCGCTCATTCCGCGTCGTCTCACTCCCCTCCCCCCGGGTCCGCCCCCCCCCTCATTAAGTTGCCGTTCGGTCGGTAGATGGCATCGTATGTTCGCGCTGCTGGACGTTGCGTTCTGGGCGCTGCAGATCCCTGCCTAACTGCAACGATCATAAATAACTTATTGCTGCAGAAAAGCTGATCTTTATTGTACGTTGCTTCATTCCAGTCAGCTGACAGTGAATAGCCTTAAAAGATAGTAAATTTATGTGAAGGTTGTTAAGGTAGCAAAAATAACAACAGTAAAAGAGAGCTAAGGTGACTGGCAATGGCTTTAACCACTCCCTTGTCACTGTTGGCCTTGAGAAAAAAGTTCCCAATGTTAGATTGCTCCATCATTGACCAACAGTATAAACTATCTTTACAACATGGTTTTGTCACGTCTTAAGTGATCCACTTTCACAAAATGGCTAAGGGCTGGATATTTTCAAATACACCCTACCTTAATGCTACCAGCTCTTTTAAACATTTTTGGAAGATTAGTCTGTACAAGGTTAACATAGTGATCATCAGTTCAGCTTATGTGCTGGGAAGTCCCTGACATTGCCACATTAGCACTCTCTCACATTTTAATTTCTGCCTTTGAAAACAATCTTTTGTACTGCATCTGTTTTCATCGATACGAAGAAAGCTTTCAACACTGTCAATCGTGGTAAACTCCTGGACAAGTGGTATCACTATGTATGACATTAACGGTATTCCTTACATATGGTTCTCTTATTAACTTACCTGACAGAAAACCTAACATAGACTGTACTGGTGCCTACTCCTCAACTTACGAATTACTTGTGGTGTGCCACAAGGATAAGTACTGGGACCCCTTCTCTTTCTATTTTGATTAGCATTTTCAGTAGTTTATACTATTTTGAAAATGATTTTGTTTGCAGGCAAAAACATAAAAACCTCAGCTACCTTAAATTCTTAACTAAACGCACTGTTAACACGCCATCCTATTGTTAAGAACGGCAGTCAAGTGCCATCAGTTTTATTTTCGAAGTTAACAGGTCTAAGAATCGGTAGACACCTTAACTGGAACTCCCATAAAATTACACTGGAAAGTGCACACTTTTTTCCATAAGTACTGGCGGCGTCTTCCAAAAAATAAATACTATAACCCCGTTGTCACTAAAGCCACTCTTGTTTTACTATTCATCCAGAGCTCCTTGCTGGTGATGAACCCTGGGTAACTGAATAAAACTTAGCTTGGCGGTGATGAACACTGGGAAAAACTGAATAAAATTCTTCCCCTCAAGCTTCTAAAGAAAGCTGTAAAGATCTAATCTACATCTTTTCTCCAAGCAAGTTCCCTATTTTTTAAACTGAAGAACCAACCGTTGCATAGTTTTATTTCATGTCATGGTTGTCGCTGCACCTTTTGTAACCTGCGTACCAACCCTAACTATTCCAAGCAGAACTCATTTTTGCAGCCACTTCACTCGAGGCTCGTCTTGCCTTCATAGGATTTTCATCCAATGCAGTTGAGTGCCCAATCCTTAAAGGAAAAGATTCCTACATCTGGTATAATATTCTAAATGATATTCCAAAGGAACTCTGATTTAATTCCTTCAGGAACAACCTTCGTGAACTTTGGCTTGTGAGCACTGTTCACGAACATTGCCCAATTTAGTTCAGTTCCCTTTCCTTCTGCAGTTTCTCATCTCTTGTCATTGTCTTCCTATTTTCACTCCCTTCTCCCTAGCTGTTCATGTTTGTTGGTTGCATTTTTTCTTTTTCTTAAAATTTACATTGAGTGTTCATTTACTGTAAATCATATATTATATAACCAGGCAAAGCTAATACCCTTCCCCCTAAAATGCTTTAAGATCAAAATCGTGAAATAGTTGCGTTCAAACGTACTGTTTTCTTTTTTAGTTAAATCATCATTTTTCTGCTGTAAAATAAACTAAAAACTAAAGGCATTTAACAAAATCAACTTTTTATCCAACGTGAATCATGATCAGCAACTACTGTGTATTTCAACGACTGCCATTTTCTGGAAGTTGGTGTGAAGTTGGCTTCATTTTCCGTTATTATCCATACCAACTTCAGCTGTGGATCACTCTCTTCTGGACGGAAAATAATACATATTTCCCACCAGCTTCCATAAAAAGGCAGCTCATGCTGCATGCAGTTATTTCTAGTCCTGCTGTTATGAAGGTTTGTGTTGTTTGAAATTAGTTTTAACTGCGAATTAGGTTTGGATTTGGAGTAGTGACGATCTAATAAACTAAATTTTTGAATAAATGAGAACGAAGGCATTGCGTTTTCACTAGACTGAATCCAGATCACGCAAGTGAGTTTTTGCATAGTCACCGACTTTTCCACAATGGAATAAACACGCTCCCTGAAAAAAAGAAAGTTTAGATAATTAGTTGTGTTATTTATGCCCAACTCCGATTTTTGCCAAATTTACAACACTAGCCCATTAGCATTTAATATTCAATTTATCATAATTTGTTTTGCTACTTGTGAAATTTTTATTATCACGTTAGCGTCTGATGATTTTGAGTATGACATACAACAAGTTTTTCTTGGGGTGTGTGAAAAACTGAACCTTACGCAATATGAGTATGCTTTTCAAGTCTCATTAAGGATAAATAAATTTCTTTTCTCCCTGTCTCTTATACAGACTTTTGCCTCACCTTGGACGCAGTAAAGAAGTATTTTACGCAAACAGTCTTACCTTTCATCTAGTTTTCAACTAGAGTAATTGTCCATTAATTCTGCCTGTATATTCACTTTCAGACTGCAAACTGTAGATTTTCCATCGTTTTCAGACCCTGAAGCCTTTCTTGCAGTTCTCTCCACCCAGAGTCTTTTGCAATGCTGTATGTACTTGATACACCTAACAGGAAAAAAAAATAGTTAAAAGAAAGTAGGCCTATATGCACTGTTAATGGCAACCTTGTATGAATGTGTAATGTGCTTAGTTTGGCTTGTGACGTTCGTTTACTAATGACATTACTGCCATTTGGCATAAAACTAATTCCAAACTGCTTGGAATTTCAAATTTTGTAAATGATCTTGATGTAAGGCAAGAAAGACTCGTCCAAAGAACCTGGTAGACAATGGATTTCACTTGCGTGACATTTATTTTGTCTTCTCGCTCTGCCACCCTAAAATATTGGTTAAAGGTGTCTTTAGAGGCAAGTAGCAATGTAGTATAACCCATTGTATCCTTGATTGCTATAAAGTTTGTGAAGAAAATAGATAATAATTATTACTAAGTAGCGTACAATAAACAATGTGCCCGTGAAGCCTTGATACTGTTAGATAAGCTTGGTTGTTCGCATTCGGCTAACCAGCTGAATCCCTTAAACGATGACTCAAATCACTTGTCTACCCTATTGGGAAGGGAGTTTATGGACGAATTCACATGTTTCTACTGAGCAAGGGGTATTACAGTTGTCATAACACTACTAAATACCATCCGTGTATAGCATCGAAACCTACACAAAGTTAGCACTCACCAACAATAGTGGGGGGGAGGGGGTTGAGTAATTACAAACTGATTCAGCAAAACACAATGTGTGAAGTGGTATATGCTTTTCCCTCCATGATATATCCGTTCACATGGAAAAAACATATTCCAAGTGCAGAAAACAAACGTGACAATGGTGACAATAATAAATAATCCAGTGTGATAGCCCAACACGTGCACAAAACCAAGCACGGCCCAAGCTAGCGAAAATATCAGCAGTTTACCGAGGAACTCATAACCCCCACCCCCCTGCCTGATGTTAGAAAATTCATGAAAAAATCATGAACTAAACAAAATCCTATCCAGTACTGGAAATCGGAGGGGGGGGGGGGATTTATTTATAGCTTCTATCATGCGTTAGTCTGCCATTCCTCGTGTTTACCTTTGACTAAGCCTGGCCTGCTGTTGTTTATGAGCTTATGTTTTTAATGTATACTGGGTGTTTTTAATGGTAGTTTTTAATTGCCGTTTTGTTATTTAGCCTCTCTAAAGATGCCCAAAAATTGTGTGAAATATATGTCAAACAAGCAAAACCTCTTGTCTGCCATGTTCTTTGGACGATTCAAATTTTATTTCTGTAAGCAAAGCTACTTTGATAGGCATGTCAGGTTATTGTGAGCAGAGCTCACTGTATAGGCTACTCCAAATTCACACTTTTCGAAAAGTAATTTTTTAAACTGAAATTTTTTGCTCTGAAACACCTTGTATTTTGAAAATTAGTTGTATATCCATATCATTCTTTACAGTAAATATATGTCTACACCAGTCTATCAGACTTCATTTTTGAAATAAATCTGGACTTACACCGTGAAAATGAGAGAAACTATCGCTGTTTTAATTAAAGATAGCGAAGTCTTTTTTTTTTATCTTTAATGCTGCACTAGCTTCGAACGATCAGTGCTACTCTTTTTTTTAATAGCGTCACCCCTCTCACTTGCAACCACAATTAACGAACTAAAAAATAAAAGTAGTTACTAAAAAAAATCCATTGTATCAAAACTGATGTACATTTAAAAATACAATACGATCACTGTTGGCTAAGTTCGCGGAATGCTTGAATTTAAAGGTAGATCACTCCAGAAATCGTACTGGAAATAAAATCGCCATTTTGGGAGAAAATATAAGCAGAATACTACAGAGGTCTGTACGGAGGTTATCTACCACAATGGTGAGAAACTGACGTGATAATAAATATAAAACTAATTGAAGTATAACGCACCACTCGCATTTTACTAAAGAACACAAACGCTTAGTATTACTACCGTAAATCTCCTGTAAACAGCCCTGGCAAAGCTACCCACCCACCTAAAATGCTTTAAGATCACAAATCGTGAAATTTCTGACCTTGTAAGTGCGTTGTTTCAAGACGAGTAGAGGTACACGCATCCACGCACATCGTATGTTTTTTCTGATGCAAGAGTATTACTTTCCTCCCCAGTTTTGTTATTTTCGTTACACTTTAACTATAAGAAAAAAAATATTCATTCAGCAAATTCCTTTACTCTCCAAGAGGGCTGGGACAAACTTTTTTTGTGAGGACATTTTTTTTGGGTGTTTTAACCTGATTTTTAACCCCCTTTTGAGACTTAACCATTTCTGCCTGTCTTTGCACCACTTTCTTAGGCGCTATTGTCCCTTTTTTTTGCCTTTTATAGGCTCTTTTACACTACTGTTTCCAGCGAAAAGGGCCCTTTTTTCAGAAAAAGAGACATTTTGCCCTGAGGTTAGGCGCTAAAGCCCCCCCCTGTGTGCAGGTACGTGCCTAAGGAAGATGGATGTTTGGCAGCTCGACTGGATCGTCTGATTAGTAGGCTATCTAAGTAGTAGACCTGATAGTAAAAACTGTCTGGTCTGCTACATCAGACTAGTAGATCTGACAGTTTCGGTCAAGCAGACTAGTCTGGAACATCAGACTACGCCTGATTGAAACTGATGCCGGTGGTGGTGGTTTCGATCAGGATTCAAGTTCCAGTCGGGGATAGTGGCTTTTTGTCACTTTGAAAAGACTTACCTTGCAAACAAGATTGTGGCGCTTTGGCCACTAATGGTGACGCAACGCAAAATAACAGACCAAACGCAAGGTTTTAGATTGTGTTTTAGGTGCTGCTCATCTTCCTTTCACAGGTATAACGCACCAGACTTGATCGATTTGCTCTGTTCGCCATTTTAGGCTACCTACGGTAGCACAAAGCTGATCGTCAACGTTGGTTTTAAGATTCTCGCTCTATCTGGAGGTCCTGTATGTGTTCTCCTCGCTGTGTTCACTCTGTTCCTTTTGGCCGGTGTTTCGGGGCTTTTATATCCATGAAACCCGGGCCAAAGCAAATGCATGCTCACGCATCTCTGGGAGCATGTTTGAACACGGCACCAAGTGCTTGTTGGAAAGCTAGCTTAGGGGTTGCTTCTAGTGACAGCTTGTCTCCGAGTACCTACCATGAAACCAAGTGTTGCAAGATGGCCGTTAGTTTTTCTCGAGACGCCAATTACGAGGCTTGGTTCACCTGCTGTTGCTCAGTTCCTTGTTAGTAAACCGTTTTAAAATTTCTATCTGTATCTGGCATATACCAGGTGTATCTGGCGTATGAACTTGGCGTGCTTAGACATTCGAGTGTTAAAGGGCAAATGATTACTACAATAGCAGGCCTTGTTTTAACTCGCCTAAATAAAAAAAAAATAGTTAAAATAATTTGAAAAAGAAATTTAATAAAAGAAATAATTTGAGGTTTACCAATTTTAATACTATTTCTTGCCCTGATGTCTTCTAGGTGCAGTTAGGTGAACTAATTGTATACTTGAACTACTAAAGCTATCTAACCCTTAATCTTAGTGGTAATGGGCACTTCCTTTATTATTGAATGCCGGTAATCGGCGACTACA
>JAHWFP010113668.1:0-17548 GCA_023313725.1 Lithobius niger
TAAATGTTCATTTAAATCTTCGTTACACTTACAAGGCTACTCATTGGGCAAACACTAGAGAGCCATATCTTATGGCGATACTAGAGGGCGCCCGCGCACTGAGCGGCCAGGTCATGCGGCCAGTGGTCGTGGCGGTCAATAAACACAGCGACGTGCTGCGCGGCCACGTCCATTTTTCATTGTTAATTCTCGATCCCGTGGTGAAAAATGAACGCGGAGTACGTTCGTCCTGTGGCTGCCTGCACGCCGGCCGGGATCCCAGTGGTCGCGGCGACAGGCTGGCCGCTGCGGCCAAGTGTGCGTTGCTACACACATCGTGAGCATTCTCGTTGGCCGCAGCGACCTGGCCGCGCGGCTTGGCCGTTGTGTGCGCGGTGGCCCTTACCTGTAATAACAACACCACAGAACAAATTATAAACCAAACTTCGTTCATTAAATGAAACTCGCTCCCAGCCTGATAGTCGAGCTGAGGCAACGAATTACAACACCACCGCATGTCAAAATTTTTCCAACTCATTCTTCGTTCCCTGCTAAAAATCTTTCCCTAATCCCTACCCGACGAAATTCGAGTCAAGGTAACTAACCTAACTTTTCGAAATCTGTAACACTTACATCGCTACCGTAGGCACTCCTCCCAACCGCCGTGAATTCGGGTAAAATGGAACGTCACCAAATGGATAGAGGCCAATTTGCACTTTTAATTGACGAGTGTATATATGTCCGTGCGTGGACATGTGCGCATGCGTAACTGCTTTCATAATCTGACAGGCTGTGGGTAGCATAAATCCTTTCGCTCTTTACTGCAATATTGATTTCAGAATCTCCGCCCGGAAGTAATATCTTGGTAAACGATTATAATTTAGAATGGTGTTAAAAAAAAGAAACCCAGCGCACTCTCTGATCCGGTTCCGGAAGAGGAGGAACGGTAGAGGCCTCACCGTCTTGATCCTGGCTGGACATCTCTGGCTTCTACAGACCCTGGTTCAATCTCAGTGAAGTGAAGGGAGGTGTTAATGTGCGGGGTTTTTCACCAGTTGTGTCACACCCGTTGCATGAGGGATTCCTCCGGGTACTCCTGTTTCCTCCCTCATTTCCGACATTTACGAAGGTAGAATGAATGTATCATAACGTTTCTCACGAAGGGGGAAAATAGGGAAAAGAATGCCTTGTCACATGTCTGAAGTAATGTTGCCAAACAGAGCTATACAGGAAAGCCAACCGGGAGGCATGTACCTTTAACGTCTGCCTCTTGGCTGGGCCCTCCAAACTTAATGGCCGACACCTTCTATTATTATTAAAATGAATTTTAATCCAAAATTTAGTCCTTTTATTTTTCTCCTACCTGTTACAATACGCATTTTAGCAAACTCTTGTCCAGGAAGGTGCATTTGTGGTCAATATATTGAACTGGGTTGGGGGGAGGAGGGGGGGGTACCATCAGTAGGATTTATACCCATTCATTCCCCTTTAGCCGAAATTTAAAAAAACCTTCTTAAAATTCTGCCAAATGGGAATTCACGCTTCGCCGAAAATGTTACTGTTTTTTTCCCCACATTTAACTGCCTCAGTCGCGCTACCGCGCTCGCTGCGGCCAAACGTATAGCATCAGAAACCGCAACTACTCACAAAATCATTCAAGTAGGATTAACGCTTCTTTAATAGGAAGAGTGGGAATTTTTGGCAAAAGGGGAGTGGGTAAAGCGGGTTAACACAATTAGTACCAAAACTACAATATTAGGGTGTTTTATAGGTATAGTTAGGAAAACAAACTTAAATCCCTGCCATGAATGTCGCACATATTCCGAAGTGATCACAAGCTTCGGAATATTTCCTGCCCCCCCCCCAATCCCCGCGGGGAGAAGGGGGGGGGGGCGAAGAGAGCGTGTACTCCTCGTTCCCCAGAATTTCACCTGCCCTGAAACAGCGCTTCTGGTTCGACTTGTATTCACTACACTATGAGATCAATTCAAGTAAACAAACTATTAGTTGTGGTTAACAAATTACTATTATTTACACAACTGCGCTCGCAAAATACGATACGTCAAAGCTCATCGGCAGCAAATGGACAAAAAACGTAACATTGCATTGTTTGCTTTGTCATTAGCCACGGTAATCACCATTGTTTGCAACCCCCTCATCAAACCGAATAACGACAATGCTACCGAAACACACACGTCCACTGAAAATGAGCCATGGACACTCCCATTTTTTTTTTCAGTCACTCAAGTCAGAACTGAATAGTTGTCGAGTTTGAGCTACTGTTCTTTCTGTTGACTTTGAGCCCACGCAGAGAAAATGTAGTGTATGTATAATATGTCCGTCTCTATGAGAATAGAACACAAACGAGTTCCTGCTTTCGGTAGGAGGTATCGAGGCCAGTTTGCAGGTTACACCCTGGGGCTAAAGATGCGTCACCTGCTTAAACAAGAGTTGGTGTTCTGCACCTGCTGAACCACTATTTTCGTGGCTGGCGGCGGTGGGGTTTTTTTCTTTTTTTTTATAACCTGAACAATTCCATGACGATAAAAATGTGTAAGTTATATTAACAGCGTACTGTCAGGAATTCTTTTTTTTTAAAAGTGTATTTGTAAGTAATCCATGGGGGGGGGGGGGGGAGAGAAAGAGCCTGGAAAAAATAGCCAAAGGGAAAAAAAACCAGCAGAAAATACTATTCCTGATACACTTCCTTTGGCTGCGCGGTGAAATTCGAGCCAAGACAACTGACCTAACCTTACCTACAACCAAAGCAATACGAAAAGAAAATTGACAAAACTATTTTTTTTCCCCTTGGCTTTTTCTTTCCCTACGGCAGTTTTTTCCGGTTTTTTTTCCGCGAACAATTTAGAAGAAACAGTTTCAGCGTATCTAGATACACACTAGTGTCGCTCCATCAGCATTACTAATAGCGTTCGGTTGTAGAGGACATTGCAGTAGTACAGCGCAACGCCACAGCGTATCTTGAACAACAGTTTGGCACATTCAGGGGTGTTGGTAGAAATAATAGTGCGGTACAAAAGACGGAATTTGATTGAAATCTGGAACAACCGCCCACCTATTTGTGTTTATCAACGTAGAACAACTGCTTTTAGGGCGAAATCTGATCATCAACCATTTTGAAAATATATAACTAGCTAACGGGTGGTTATGACTCGTCAAACCATTCACCAATCCCAAACTAATTTTTCAGACGTATGGTAAAGGAAAAACTTAACCATTGCTACCTTTGAACTAATAATTTGGTGAATGTTTTTGTCAGTTGATATCGGTCCTTTGAACGGCCAAATCATTCTCAACTTGAGAATGCTTTTACCAGTTCAGGTTTTTTTTAAACATGATGACGGATTACAGAGCTCAGGTTGGCCAACTTTAGAACGCAAAATGAACCGAATTTTACAAAGGAATTTCAAAAAGACCCGAATTCCATGTAATGATAAGTCAGTCAGCCTAAACCGCACGTTATAGATCTAGAACGTCCCTGATGCTAGATATAAGTTTAAATAAGATCGAATTTTTTTATTTTGTATGTAATATTGATAATTAAAAAAATTCACCTTTGTGTACTATTTTGACATAATTTACTATTTATTTTATAAGTGACTATTATTATTTATCTCAGGAGGGGGGGGGGGGGGGGAAAGGGGAGGGGATCGTGGATTTTTTGGACCCTGCCCCCGGGGGGTGGGGGCATAAATTCTGGAAGAAAAATCATTTTTGGATTTTAGAAATTACACTTTCAGCAGTCAAAATTTCAGAAAACGCCTCAGCTTAGGGCGCCCCCCCCCCCCCAATGTGAGTGTTTGCAAGATTTGGATCAGACTGTAATTTTTTCAATAAAGGTCCCTGATTCCTTGATTCCTAGGAAATTTCTAGGAAATTTCAGAAAACGCCTCAACTTAGGGCCCCGAAATGTGAGTGTTTGCAAGATTTGGATCAGACTGTAATTTTTTCAATAAAGGTACTGATTCCTTGAAGCCTAGGAAACCTATAGTCTCTGCGAAAACTGTGGTTCGTTGGCCATCGCATCATTGCTTTTGGCTAACCCTCTTATCTCGGACCATAAGCCAAGCCAGTTTGTGCAAGTGAGTTGTAGTTGATGACGGCAAAGGAAAAAGCTAATTCCACGGAATCGTCGCTTGCACCGTATCACAGCCGTGAAAGGTGGAAACTGCCAACAAATCGCAAAAATAATATGAGTCTCACAAATTTATGGAAGTGGAATTTGTGGCTGGGGACAATCAACGTCAAATGGAACCGACATGAAGGGTGAAAAGAAGTGGGGATACCTTTGTTGAGAGGTGGTTTTTGAAATGTGGGTCAAGGACGGAGGTGGTAATGTCAACGTTGGTTACCTGTTTCGTCGAATCACATTCTGCCGAATCGCGTTTCGCTGACAACTATGCCCTGTTTAAAATTTGCAGAAAGGGGAATTCCGAACCCCGTTTCGCCGAATTAAAATATTCGTCAAAAACTTAGCGCTGTCAAAGAAACATTCCTACTTGAAAGGAATTCGTGATTAGTTTCGGTTTATGATGTTAGCCACAGCTAGAGCGGCAGCGCGAACGAGGCAGGCAATTTGGAAAAGAAAATTTCAGCGAAACGGGAATGCCCTCTTCACCGAAAATCGAGACACTGATTAACATTCGTCGAAAAGAGATTCACCCCGAAAAGGGTATCCACTACCCACCATCTCAATTCATGACGTGTACAATTTAGTTCCCTCATTAAATCTCGCACAGGCAAATCAAATACCTGGACTCGTATCGGAGGATCGGTACTGTATCGGTGCAACGTCATTTTTTTTTTTATTTAGCTAAAACTGACCGATTCTAAAAAACGTTCAGACACACCATTTAACAATTTTTCAAGGGTTTTCTAATGGTGCTAGTTTTAAAACAACAGCTTGAGTTATTTACCAAAAAAAAAACAAAGTTCCAAAAAATAAACACTTTAGAGCAAGAAATGGACTAATGAAGTCACAATAAGCGAAATTTTTCATCTATAATAGCATAATTGCCTCTTAAACATTTGGGCTTAAAGTGATAGCTACACTGGTAAAGCTATGGCTGTGTTAGCTCTCGATATCGGTATCGAGATGTCAGTATCGGTATGACTCCCAGTGCTCTACTGGTATCGCATCGATTCTTGGTATCAGCAAGAATTTATAGGGTTGTTATCAGTCATATAAACCGTAAAACAAATTGTGGTGGCTGAAGGGTGGCAGCACTCAGTCGAAGTGCTTCAAGAAAGCTGGTTGACACAACGGAACTAGCATCTCGGTGAAAGCTCAGTAGGCCCCCGGCCGTTAAGGCCCTTCGGGTAATCTTCCATATTCCCACCTGGTCAGTACGCCCCCTGAAAAATTTAAACTTTCCTGTTTTTCCTACTTTACCATTTTTCCTTTTAAAGGGCAGTTAATTTTTTTTTTTTATCTGTTGAGAAACCGGCAAAATTCTTTTCTGGAAAAAAAAAATTACCACGCCACATATTCCAAACATCAGTCTCACCATAACATAACTCTGAAGTGTGTAGGGAAAACGGCACGTCAACACAAAAGTTGTTTGTAGAATGAATTTACGGACAACGGTTGACAAGTTAGGACAGCCTAAAAAAAGTGGGAGGGGGGGGGTGTAGGTACATTCCGCTTCTACTTTTAAATTGAAAAGGAAAATAAGGTTTACGGGTTAAAAAATATCCACAAACGGGAGCTATTTCAGCGTCTGGCCCATTACTGTTATGCAAATGGTTAGTCTCATTGCAGCTTCCCCTTCACCTGCCCTGGGTGGTGTATACCCGTTTTGCCGAATCAAAATATTCTTTAAAAATATGACGTTGGAGAAGTTGAAGATGCATCCCTAATTAGAAGGAATTTGTAATTAGTTGCGGTTTCTGATATTATACTATGTTTAACCGCAGTGAGAGCGGCCGCGCGAGCGAGACACATTAATTGAAAAAAAATTATTCGGCGAAACGGGAATTTCCGCTTCGCCGAAAATTAACACACTGATTCAAGTTCGCCGAAATGGTCATACACCCCATGGATGAGCAAGGGGCTGGAGAGAACACACGTAGTGTGATAGCGTTTAAAGGCACATAAATCCCTCCGTTCTGGCCGCTTTACTCTGCGTCACCTACGCTAAAATATAGTTCAAACGACCGCAGGGCGCATTGCTCTAGACACTAGTCATACTCATTTCGGGGCCGCTGCAACGTGACACATCGTACGACCAAGTCGCACTCTTGAGCGAAGGATTAATTATCCTTCCTCCAGGGCCGCGGCTTGCCAGCGATGTCGCGGGAGTTATATACCGCTCGGACCGAGCCGTTTAAAACAAGCCTAATAACATTCACGCGTCACTACTGACATCTGTATCGTACCCTTAGACCAGCAAATGAAAGGTAAATCAGTTTATATAAAACTATTTCCGGTAATGTATCGAGTGTTAAAATATACCGGAGGGAGTTATGTGCCTTTAATTAAATGCATTCAGCGAGTAATTATTTATACGTTACTGAAAACTGGGGCAGTACAGTAGTAACAGGAGTTAATGAATGCATACACGTCAGTGGGACGTGTAGTGTCCACGCTGTAAGTATTGCTTCATACTTCATCCCTTGTCGCAAGGTCGTCTGGGAGTAAAGGTGTGGTTTCGTCCCGACTGCAGGCCAGTTGTCGCAAGTTTGATAATTTCCACATTTATTTATTAGGTTTAAAAGCTTATAAAGCGTGTTTTTAACGTGCATTATCCCAGAAAATATATAATGGTTGGCCAAATGGGGTCGCGACCCACAACGAGTGGTGGATTATGAGTTAATATTATCATGGACAGGACAGTGCGTCGAGCCCTGTGCCTTCTTCTCTGTGCCGATCGTAAGTAACAATAATTACAATATTGCGAAGTTATTTTTTTTTAAATGTTTGGCTGCGGACCGAAAATGCTTCCGTATCCTGCCATAACGTGATTAAAGTCGTTCCTCGGTCACACCAAAAGTGGCATTAAAGCACACGAAATAGACACGAAGGGCACACGGGGACTAGGCGTACTGCGGGAAAGCACCCCGCGAGCGGTGCTTTTCCCGCAGTATATCGTGTTCCAATCCAACATTGGTGCGATGCACGGAAAATAGTTTGGCCACGGCCAAAACAATGGCGGACAAAAAAAAAATGTGAAGATTTATACGGTTGGTGTCGTGGTTGAATTTTTCCCACGCCATTGGCCTTCAACAGCTGTGTTAATTAAATTTTTGATTAATTTACATGGCTAATTTAATAATCGATTTAAGACGCATGGCGTCACAATTTTGATTTTGACGAGTATTGCTGTGTTTTACTGATTTTTCGAACTAGACGTAAATTAAAGAACGTAGGCCTCTTTATTTTCGTGCATCCTGCGCGCACATAGCTTTAACATTTACGTACTGTTTGAGTGTGTAGCAAAACCGGCTTGTATGTGGGACAAAAGAGAAATTAAAAGCGTTTGCAACATTTACGAAAGTCTGAAATAATGTTGCAAAAGTGACTCGAAAAGTAACTCGGAAAGACAACCTGGAGGCAGGAACCTTTAAATCACAAACAGGGCATTTAGGGGCAGCACATTAATGAAGTGGAGGATACACGGAGTGCGAGTTTCCGACAAGGATGGAAGGCTGGGGGAGGGGGAACAATTTGTGACCTCGCACATAGTACAGTTTCAATAGTTTGCCTACGAAACGGAGTAAAGAGCAACAAAGTAAAAAAAAAGTTGTTCAGACAAAATCGTTTAAGAACTAGATATAGAATTTTCCAGTATTATCTCCCTTTTCATCGGTAACGAGGTGAGGGCGGGGAGGGGGGGGGGGAAGACCTTAGTGATATTTTCTAAAGGAAGGTTGCAAAGGTTGCTACGAAGTGAGACGGGGAAGCGGGGGTAAATTTGTGAGATCATTTGTGTACGGCCCCATAATAATGTGAAAAATATATGAGGGGCAACGCTCGAGCGTCACTAAAAAAAGTCAAAATAATAAAAATCCTACTTACTAGGTTGGTTGAAAAGTTCCTGCAAACTAGCCGGGTTGCTTCCTTGAATCAAACCAGCGAGCACATTTAGTCCGAGGCTGCGTAGCACTTGAACCAATACTGCAACCTGTTGTTGCATTGTTTGCACTTGTTGCAGCATTTGCTGCTGTTGGCTCAACGCGAAACCCGGCTGCAATTGTTGCTTTTGTAGCTGCGTCAATTGTTGCTGTTGCTGCGGCGTCAAAAACACTCCTTGGGGAAGCTGTTGCTGCTGTCCAGGCTTGAACGGTAAGCTGCCAATTTGTTGTTTTTGTAAATTGTTCGTCGTGTGGGCTACCGAATTCCCCTTTGCAGCTAAATTGGCTTTCATTTGAGTCCCGGCTGGCATCACCGGCTCCCACCCTTGCGCCTCCGTTGTTATGGCAACCGTTAGGATTCCTAGTAGTATCATACTGCCTGTATTGTGACTGATGGCTTTGGCTGCCTCCTTTAAGAGAAGAGCCATTGCAAGACGTGCTTACGGGTTGAACGAGAGCGCTTGAATGCGCAAAGTGTTGTTTTTATACGAAGCGTCCCTGACCTCTTCGTCCGGGCCCCGAGGCGTACGCCGATCTTGACCTCCGCCTGGTGAATCGCGAAGGGGATTGGCTGGCGCGCAGAATGGCGCGAAAGTTGGGAGCGCGGGACGGAGAACGAAGCACGTGACGCTTGTTTGTGTAGACGCGAACGCATGGTGGTGGGGCTATTTTCGGGTTTTTGTGGAATTTCGTGTTTGCGGAAGTTGGGTTGGGGCAATTGTCTAATGGGGTGTTGTATTGTTCGTTGATAAAAAGGATTCAGCCTGCTTCTATTTTGGGTTTTTGATGGTTATTTGACGAAAAATAATTATCGTTGTTGCTAGCTAGTCGCCATCAATTTTAGGTGAGCTCTTCTTTGCCTCGAGACAAAAGAGGAGCGTAAGTGTCAAAACAGACCTTAAAACAGAATGTTGTTGTTGGTTTGGCACCTTGCTGTTTTGGGTCTCAACGCTGGTCCCCATCCCGCCTCCCTCCCCGTTCCACGTGGGGGGAACGAACCCTCCCCAATTGGCTACGGTGTCTCTTATGAGGCAGGGAGGGACCCAAACCTCATCGTGATTGAGGCCACTAGACAATAAGCACAAATGGGGCGAAGTATCGTTACTTGTTAGCATGATATTTTAATATAAATCCTTATTTATTTATTTATTTTAATTATTCACATTTTGCAAAACGTGAAATTCATTGCAAAAATTCAGTACGGGTTTAAGGAAGGACATGACTGTTTTTTTTGTAGGGGGGGGGGGACGAGGGACAAAAGAGGACATCGACATAAATGTGGTCAACAATTGTACGAAATTGAATAAAAATGTTAAAGTATAAATAACTGCTCATATTAAATTTAAAAGTAGTGATCGTAGGTTATATCCTTCTTTTGCACTTTAAGACAAATGAGGTCAACGCCAAAAATCGGGGACCGGGTTGGGGGAAAAGTAGGCAAAATTTACCTTAAATTTACCACCGGTCATAAACAGAGAACTTTGGTGGTAAGTTTGTTCGTTTTGGGGGAATAGTCTTGGGTGTAAGAGATTTATAGCTTTGTCGAACCCCTCGCTCACACCTCATTGACTCCAGGAATGTAGTTCGACACCCCCCCCCCCCCCCCCCCACGGGGGGGGGGGGGGGGGGGACAGGTGAAAAGTGACAAAACTAATTTTGCAAATAACATACCAACTTTGAAAGCAAGCCACTGAAAATCGCACATTTTAAGTCGTATTGCAACTCGAAATGTAGTCGTTGAACGTTGTTTTTCTTTTTTTTTCTGTGTCAAACAAATTGCGTTGTTGACTTCTTTCAGTCGGAAGAATTACGGGGTGACTCTTTAATCGAGTCAAAAACAAAAGGCAATAAATATGTCGCTACGGAACATCCTTATTACACATTATTAAAGAAACTATTTGTGTTCCCAAACAGGAACAAATGATTTCTTGTAGGATTGTGTGCTTGCGTCAGTCGTTAACATTTGGCCTTTTGTTGAAATCAGTTGGACGAAAATTGCGTGCTGCAATTGTGCGGTCTTCAACAATGAGCTCGTGAGGGTGAGATCGAAAGGTGAAAGAGAAGAAAGGAAATTAAAAGGCAAAGAGGAAAAAAAAGTTCCACACGAACGACGATAAAGCGTTCAGTTCTCCTTTAAATAGAAAACAACAAGATACGCTTGATTGCAAACGATACAGACAAAACAGAAGGTTTATACAGTATCCACGACCTTGTCGAAGTATATCCAATGGCAATTTTACATATTTACCTCCCTAGGGACTAACACATTTTCGAAGTTTGCCGTCGTCTCTCCTGTCAACTAGGGAGTCCAGGGGAGTGCTGTGAGCTCCGCAGCCTTCCCGAGCTAGGGCGTTTTATATTATTTTGGGACCATTTCTGGCTTCTGGTGGTGTTATCGTGGGCTATATCATCTTAAGTGGTGGAAAGTTTGGATCAAAAATAAAGTGGGGGGGGGGGGGGTAATCTGAGGTAGCACTGTGAGCTTCCCCACTGGCGTCTGGGCAAAGCCCTAAGAGCTAACACATTTTATACTACTTTGGGACCGCTTCTTGTCTCTGGTGTTAGCCTAGGTTACATCTAAGTGACGGGAAATATGAACCAAGATAAAGGACAAAAGGAGGTCTGAGGAAGTGCAATGAGCTCCCCCAGTGAGGTCTAGGGCAGAGCCACAAAGGCTAACACTATTTTAGGACCATTACTGGCCTCTGGTGTTAGCCTAGGGTGGATCTAAGTGGCAGGATCAAAGTTAAAGGAGAAAAAACTTATCTAGTATATTTTACAAAAAAAAACATTTTTCCGTATACTACTGTACAATTAGCAACCGCATACAACTGCCTGGTTTGCCTTCCCACAAAACCATTACTGAGCTGTGGGTTTTTTTTTTTTGTCTACAGCTTCTGTTTTCTTCATTTATTCTACCATATTTCGCATTTAAATTCCTTCTTTCGTTCTGTTTCGATTAGTTGTTAGCTATGGTAATCAAAGCATTTAGTTACTGGTGATTTAAGACGCCGTTCGCAAAGGGGCGTTGGACGAAAGTCTAACTGGAAAATCGTCTAATGGAATAATTGTCTGCCTAATAATAATATCTGCCTAAATAACAAATCTAGAAAATCATCGAAACGGAATATCGTATAAAGGCAAAGCGTATAATCAAAAATTAGAATTTAATTTTTGGTTTAATGGATAACGCCTAACTGGATAATAAAACTGCAGTTTCTGATATTATATTTATAAGTGCGGCAAGGAACATTAGACGTTTTTCCATTATACGAATTTCGTCTTGGGCGATTTTCCGTTATACTGTATACGTTCTTCCAATTACGCGATTTTCCAGTTAGACTATATCCCTCGCCCCTTCGCAGACATGCAAATCCATACGGCAATCCACACGCCAGCATTGCCAGTCTGCATGTCAGCCATTTACGAAGGAGTCAATCAAGGGTTTTCTACTACGGATAATCAATTTCGCTGTTGCAAACCTTGGGGTTTTCGCGGCTACGTAGCTTTTGGGTCGGATTGTGCAGTTAAGACCAACCTTAAACTGATTCACACTATTAAATTCGTCTTGGGCCAGCGTGAGCAGGCCAGCACATAATCCTAATACATAATTCTCCCTGCACAAAAGACCCTTTCGTCCTTGTGCTGCTTCCTTACTAATCAACGGGTCAGGGTGGCACAACGGGTAGCATGACCGTCTCATAAGCCAAAGTCCCCCCCCCCCTTCCTCGGTTCAATTCTGCCTCGGCCAACCCCAGTGTATTTGGGAAGAGAATACCCCAAGAAATTCACTCGTGCACGTGTCGATTGAGGCACGTATAAGATCCAAGGTATTTCCTAACAAAATTGTCCCTCTCCATCCCAGTTGACAAAGTCGTAAGGTCGACACTTTCTTTTTTTCCCCCTACGTAATGCTTTTGTTGTCGGATAAAAACCTATGTCATTCATCTATGTTACTCACTGGGGGCAAACACGGCCGCGAAGAATTTTTATAAGTGTGAAATCCGAAACAAGCTGGCCCTCACTCAGCCTGGGCTGACGTGCGACGAATTGCATAGTAGGAAAGTATTAGATTTCCACGCCGGAAGTGCTTGCTCCCCTTGATGAAGGATCACTTGTCCAGTTGTTCGGCCCGGGTATAATCGAGTTATTCCAGAGGAATGCAATGGGAAGGACACGGACGCAACCGTTAATCCTACGGTGCTGCATTAAGGAGATGGAAAGGTGCCTTTAACTCTGCTCTGATACCGATTTCGCATTCGTAAATTGAAAATTCAAGCAGCCAGGCCGGACTGGGGCGGGCCGGCCAGTGCTGATCGAGGCCACAGCTGGTCCGGCGGGCCCGATTTCGCGTTGGGTAATTCCGCGACTCGCTGATCACGATTTACGGCACCGCCACGTGTCGGTTCGTGGTACTTGACACATTCCACTTTCTGCCGCTACACTGCAGCACCATTCGTAAACCATTCCGATTTAAGCGGCACTGGCCGGCTCCATCCCTAATATGATTTTGCGTTGGTAAACAAAGCGGTCTTGACCGTGCCTGGTGCGGCCAGGCTCACACCAATGGTGAAATAGCGGCCCAGCCTGGGCCGGCCCGATTTCGCATTGGTTAATAAAACGGTGCCCAGCCCTCCTTGGCACGGCCAGGACCACTTGAATTTACCAATGCGAAATCGGTATTACTCGTTTATGTATGACCAGCCTAAATGTGGTGTTTGAATGTCAAATAGGTTTTAAATGTTTTGCTTGTAGCCTCCGTTGGCTTTGCTTGAGTGTTACGAAGTGCACCTCAGTTACAAAGTCATCAAATTTTGACTAAGTTTGGTTACTCTTCCATTTTCTTGTAGTTGTTGATAATGTCTTTGCTTTCATCCTCAACCAAAATGGATTCGTCCTTCAGAGGCTTAAGTCCACGTCGCAAGATGGAAATAAAAAAGCAAGCCCTTAACTTCTACCAGGAGAACGGCGTTCCCAAAATACTGGAAGATTTGCTCAATGCCATGTATTACGAGAAGCCGGCCGACCTCTATGGATACATGGTACGTAAGTAGTATAAACGAGCATCCGAGTGACATCTACGATACAAGCCGTTTAACCCAAGGTCGGCTGAGTTAGAAGCTGAGAGTCTTGCTTCCCGGCTGCTGAGAAACGAGAGCTGGAACGTGCAGCGGGCCTTAAAACAACCCGAATGTTTCAGCCGACCTTGGTTTAACCTTGTGGAGGAGGGACCGTTCAAGTATTCCGTCATCAAGAAGGGGGGAAGGGGGGGGGCTACTGGTGACGATTGCTGACGAGGGGGGAAGGGAGTCAGTTAATGACGTAAACACCGCTACCAGTAAAACAAACATTTAAAGGGTGGACATACGCAAAAAAAAAGTCATCATAAAACACTGGATTAACAGGGAAAACACCCCTTCTTGGGGGGGAGGGGGGATAAAGTTAGAAATGACGTAATACTGGAAGAGGAGGGTTAAGCAATTGATGACAAGGGGGAAGGGGTTAGAAAATGGCCAATTTCTTGATAACGTAATACTTGACGATCACAGGAGTATTTATTTATTTATTTATAACAACATTTGTTATCAGTTTCGCTATACGGGAATTTGATTATACAATAAATGTATATTACGGTGCACAAAAAATATATGCTTTGCAAAAAAACACAAAAAAACACCGATGTAACGTCGAAAATAAGCAACAAATAAACAAGAACATGCAGTTGGAATTCGTAAAGCTTTGGTCAACAATATACTCATTTATACAAATACTTTACATCGTCTTGAATGCGACTGTCAAGTCTATTTTTGAATGAAGCCACTGAAGTGGCACCTACAACATTGTCAGGCAAAGAGTTCCAAAGTTCAACCAGACGGTGACCAAATGAATTTTTAACAAAATTATGTAGACAGCCTTGCTTGACTTTGAACTGTGACCCCCTAAGCGAATAGTTAGACTGAAAAAGTTCAAACAGGCAGTTATCAAAATTAATATCAATATTACGGATCATTCGAAACATCAATATGAGGCCACCTCTTTTACGTCGCCAAGAAAGTGAGGGCAGTTTCAAAATTTCCAGCCTATCTATGTAACTATGCTGCCCAAGACAAAGAATACATTTAGTCACTCTTCTCTGAGCATTTTCAATTGATTTCCTATCTTTAATGTAAAGGGGTTCCCAAAACGGAACTCCATATTTAAGTATCGGTTTACTTAAAGACAAGAAATACGAGAGAAAAACACTAGAAGTATACGGTTAGTTATAATTCTTTTTAACAGGTAAACTTGAGAGTTAGCCTTTTAACAATCATATCCGTATGGTCAGAAAAGGTAAATTTGTTGTCAATAATTATACCTAGATCACGCATAGTGTTCACCTCAGTGATGACCGGATTGTTCAACAATCCGCTCAAGGGTTATTGAACCCAAAATGCATCAACGTTAATTTCTCCTCGTTAATTGGAATACACCACTGTTTACTCTAATCAGAAGCCTTGATAACAGATTTCTGCATCAAATCCACTGACTCCCAACAACGCAGTATGCCAGCGTTTTAGTATCATCTGCAAACTTACTTTTGGTGGCGCATAATCTTTCTGGTATGTCGTGCGACCCGTTGAGAATCGCGTTTGAAACATTTAAACAGGTTAGAGGTTAACGTCGCAAAATCATCTCTCACGAAAGAAAAAAAAAACAAGATAATGAATGTGTTGGCAACATTTACGTACATTTAAACTAATGGTACAAAACGTGAGTCATACAGGAAAGCCAACAGGGATGCATGTGCCTTTAACCGCCACCTGCGGAAATAATTCCGCACCCGTGAATTCTTTAAAATTTTTAGCTAATTTCCCACAATTCTTTAAAATGTTTAGCCAAGAAAATATAGAAGCTAGAATTTTTATTCCCAGACAAAAGCCAGTTTACAGCTAAATGGCAAATTGGACGTCATTAATGCTTGTTTATTACAATCATAGGTCTTTTTGAACTCTCATGAATACAAAGAGAACAGTTGAAATCTGTTGAGAGCAGCGACAATAAGATCATACTATCTACGAGAAGCTGGCTACAAGGGATTAAAACATCAGCGTAGTATGTCAAGCCAGCGCTGTGAGTGCGGGTTTTTTGGCCCTTAAGCGCCGGTGCACACGTGCGTTTTTTGAACGCTGCGGCGACGCTGCGGTAACGCATCCAATCAATGCACACGTGCGTTTTATTAACGCGCGTTGATGCTGCGGTGCCGCTTCGATGACGTAGGTGCGCGTTCGGTTCCCTAACTTCGTGTACAAAAAACTATAGTTTGAAACCAATGAGGCAATGTTACTTTTTTCGCCTACCTCGTGAACAACAAATATATTTTAAAACCAATGCGACGAATTTTGGTACATTGATGTCCTAATTTAAGACGTACCAGGGGAAAATGTTATACATCCCTTGCAGATTAACTAAAAAATTGGGATAAGTTCTTTAATTACTTCCCAATGAGTCTTCAATCATTTCTGCAGCAACATTTCATACTTCAGGATAGTTCTTTACTCCCCTCAATAAACGATTCCATGTCTATTTCTTCGAAATTGGACGCCATTTTCGGTAACGCTTTTGCGGTAAACGGCGGACGTGTGCACCGCTCAAGTCACCCAAGGTACTCAGAGACGCAATTGCGTTTTATTAACGCTGCGGCACCGCTGCGTTGACGGGGGGAATTGCGGTGCAAAACGACCGCACGAGCGGCGGGTGAGCGGCGGGCGGTAACGCAACATCGACTCAGGTACGTGTGCAGTATCCAACAGATGGCATGTAAACCAAACCGCAAATGCGGTACCGCAGCGGCGACCGCACGTGTGCACCGGCGCTAAAATGCTCGATTTTGGGGGTTTCTTGGCAGTTGCTGTAATTTTAGCAAGCGGCATCTTTTCTTTTTCAATTTATAGTCGTAATATGTGCAAAGTTCGGCTTTGTGAGCCATGTAATACGGCAGTGGTTAGGTTAGACATAATGAGCAACAATCAGCTGTTGGCTGACCCGGCCTTATATAGACATTTATTGCACGTGATGCTCCCCCTGGCGATGAAGAATCACACCCTAATACAGTAAGTACCAGTTGTGGGAGGTGTTCTTCACTAAGGAAACACATCGCCAACCTGGAACACTCCAATATGTGTTTCACAGCGTGAGGGATTAGACAAAACAACGTTTGTTAGGCCTAACAAATCCGCTCTCACAGCATTGGCTTTGCAAACTAAGGGAATGCTGTACTGCGAGGTGTACCTTGCAGCTAGCTCAATGACCTGATGCAGCTGCTAGCCTCGTCACCAGTATAGCGTTGTTGTCGTTGCTTTCTTGTGACAAATAAGTGTAAATGATTTTATTTGCCTTTTGAGTTCTTTTTTGCATTTGTATTTGTCCGTAAAATTACCATTTTTGCTTTATATTAGGTCCTTGGGGCCTGGGCCATTAGTGAACGAGTGATGGCCGAGCTCAGGCTAGTTAACGCGAAGTAGTCTGATCGGTTACTTGCAAGGTACACTGGAAAAGTTCCTGCCAGACCTAAGGCTGCTGAAAATTAATTAAATGGTTCTCAGGAGTGGTATTGAAAAAACTGACGCCGGTGCGCGCTGTTTTTTTTTTTATTTTTTATTTTACTGCTCATTTGCGATTTTTCAGAACAGTAAATGTAATTTACCCAAAAAAAAAAAAACTGGCAACTTATAATTTGTTGTGGAGTACAATGCTTGTTTTAATCATCCACGTTCAGTTCAGAGTGTAAATGTTGCACATTGGATAAATAAAAAGTCTTTCTTTACATCCAAATTTTAGTTGTGACTCACCTCTGAACAGCCCTCTGATTCGTTTTGATGCGATCATGGAAATGGAGCTCGTTCTGATATGTTCATCAACTCCAGGAAGTGTTTGGTGAAAGCGTTGCTGCGTGAATGGACATTTTTTTTTAAACTCTGGCTGCCAAAAAATGTTTCACACACCATGAAAAAACTCACGTTTGCACTCCTGAGGATCACTTAATTAATTTTTAGCGGCCTAACGGTCAATGTAGTGCAAGTGATTGCCAGGTTCTTTCAGCAGCCTTGGGATTTATTCCGGTTGCACTCTCTGCACTACAATGAATGGAGGTTTTCTGGCTCGAATTCTGCAGTGCCTCTTTTTTAAAGGAAAGAACAAGGTTGAACTGTAAAACACACGTGTTCCTTGCATCCATCCTGTATCGAGTTTCATTACACAGTATGATGAACGGTGCGTTTGCTTGTATACGAAACCCCCCCAACATCATCAGCACCTGAAAGACAGAAGCAACCAAGGAACCAGGAGGCAAATCTTTTCTAGAAAGTTTACTGAAAAAAACTATAGCATTGATACTGTCAGCTGAAAACCTCATAAACACTCGGCTCATCCGGGGAAGGAGAGGGCTTGGCTCCAGGTTGGTCACAGTTTTTGTGTGTGTATGACTATCCCCCCCCCCCCC
>JAHWFP010113668.1:17648-49810 GCA_023313725.1 Lithobius niger
TATTATCATTCCAAATTTTCCTACTCCCCCGCCCTCCAGCGATAAATAACGACCTGTCCCTAACGGCTCAAAAGAAATACACTACAAAAAAAAGTATGGTAAATGCTCTGTTTGTAGCTGGGTCCTCAATTGTAGCTGGGTCTGTGATTATAAACGTATCAAAATGGCTTGATTTTGAAAAAAAAAATGCATAAAAGAGTAAATCCGTCAAACACATCTTCTAAATGTACTGATAAGCGTAAATTTCCTTTCTAAATTTTGTAGTATTTGGTTTGCAGTTCTAGCCAATCTTTAATTGTAGCAGGGTCAAAATGACTTGATTTTCAACCAGTGAATCTGGTTACGAATCAGAGGATTTACGGTATATTAAAATAGTAAAAGAAAAAGATTTCGTACCCACGCTATAGCCGTGTACTTTCGCTTTGTCGGAACGAATTTTTTTTTGTGGGTTTTTTTCTCACCGTTTCTATTATTTTATTTTCAGAGTACATTCTTTGCAACTTACGCTAAAGTACCTACATTTGAGAAGGTGAGAAGAACTTATAATACTTTTATATATCATCAGGAATAATTATTGTTAATGCTGATTAAAGGCGCTGGTTCACCATTTCCATAGCGTTGCTCCAATAGGCTGTTGTGGGTCACGTGATCTCGTCTTAGTTATGAAAATCGTAGCGCTGCTGCAAAGTGTTGTTCTTTTTTTTTTATATATAATTTACCGCTATTTTCTTTCGAGAAACTAAGTTACTCGACACCAACATTCGGGCCTGAAACTTTCGTTTAACAATTTCAAGAAGGAACGAAAATTAAGGAACAGGAAACTAAAGGAAAATGTAAAAAGAATACTTTCTTGAAGTGGGTATTTATAGAGCCGACAAAGAAGATATACAAAGAAATACATTAAAGTTTTGACGCTACCACTTGCCCCACCTTCCCTTACCCACCAAAAGTGGCCCGTGCACGGTTGAAGCCAGAGATGGACATCTCCATTTCAACAAATCTGAGTCAATTACCTAGATATCATTTGAACAGCAAGTCAAGGCAATTTCTACCTAAATACTGTTCAATCAATTACATTTCAAGATCAATTACAATTCAAATTCACGAGTCAAAATATTTCAAGTCAATTTCAATCAATTACTTTTCGTTTCTCATTCTGACTAATCAATCCCAGTTCACTGACGTCTTGCCGTTGATCGTTTCAGTTTCCAGTCAATTCCTGGTTAATTCAGGAAATATTTTGGCAAATTCCATTCAATTCCACCCGATTGGGCCTGAGTAAAAATGTTTGATATTGCCAAAAATATATATGATTTTGGTCAATTTTGGGCCTAAAATCGGGTAAAATTGATTTGGATTTTGTGGAATCAGCCAGAATTGGGTGAAATTGCACCTGCAATTTAGGTTGAATCAAAATATGCTTAGGCGTATAAAATACAGATGTAAACCTAAACAAAATTTAATGCTGTAAAGGAACAAATAAAAGAAAAAGACGTGTGAAAAATCGCTGTAATTATGCTTCAATTATGATTATGATTTTTTTGGTGTTTGTTGATATAGGTTCGAGGGGTTACAATTTTTGACGGCCGAGGTTTCCCAGCGTTACGAGTTTTGGTGTATTACGTGACGAGAGAAAAAAAGCAGGTGCGCTTTAGTTATATTTAATTAAATAAAATACCTTTAGCATGGACAGAGACTTAGTAGCACCTCGTTTGCACCAGAATGACTCCACATTTTTTCAGCGGAAACAACAATCGCTTTCATTTTGAACCAAACCTTTCATTTCTAAAATTACTGTGAGCGAAGCTATTAAAAAATAACCACACGACGGCCCCCTGAAATAAAAACCGATGGCGCAAGCTTGACTGTGCCACACTCCATATCAGCGTTGCTAACCCAGCAAAAAGGAAAAGTGGTCCGATCACTACCAAGGTGCTAAAATTGTTGCATTTAGTAACTGTTAGTTGTACGGTACGTATAACACTAATTTTCATGTGAAAATGTGGACAAGAGAAAAACTAAACATTTTCAATAGAAAAAAAAAACGGAACAAGTTGTAAATTACAAGCTGTGGAAGTTAAAAATATTGCCTAATTATCATCAAAAAAACTGCTTTTGCTTTCGTGTCGGCAGACTGGAAACCAAAGGAAAATGTAAGAGGGATTTCCCTTTTTTTTTAATGGGTAAACTAATAGTTCTGTCGACCTCGCTCACCCCAGCCCCAACTAGTCTGGGGAAGAACACAGTTAACCTAGACATTCATCATATATATAGAGTTTTTCAAATGTTTTTATATAATTGCACAGATGGGTGTAAAGCATTTTATTGCTTGAGCTCTTAAATAGACGTGTCCTTTAAGATCTGTAGGGTGCCAAGCTGAAAACTTTGGACATTAAAGATGGCGGACAAAATGGCGCCCAGTCTTAACTCATTTTTTGCCATTTTGACCTATTATGCAAGAACCGTTAGTGGTACAGAAAAATGGTTACGAGGCTAACTGGAGCAAGCCGTTGAGCTAGCTGCAAGGTGCACGTGGAGGTAAAAATGTTAGGGTAGTCTGTCAATTCCATTCTGTGAGAACGGCTATCTTCTACCTAATATTGCTGCATTTTTTGGATTTGTTTGCAAATCCTTATCATCGATGGCCGCTACAACCTATCTTATTTACTTGACACATGAGCAGACTTCGCCTACTATCCATGACAACGCAGGCAAGTAGTGTAGTGTAGTTCAAAGCACTTCCGATAAGAGTCCCGACGGTAAAAAAAATGGTCAAGACTTGGTCAAAAATGGTGCTAATTATTAAAAGTGCAACAGAGATACATTCTTCAAATTCTCTAGTCCAGGACCCAAGTCCCAAATACTAGAGTCTCAGCTGTCCCGGCTACTTCGGTAGTTTCGGTGACGTTCCAACTTGATTACGAATGGACCACATGGTCGTGGTTCCTCGCATCCACTACCGCAGTTCCACGCGTCCGCTGCTACATTACCCTTGCTCAACGAACGTGGACGGAGGTTGTGTTAAAAGGTGGCAGAATGGCTAACTGGCAGGCGAAATGGTATTCACGTTTCGTTATAAATATTTAATTTGTGTGAATCTAGTACAAACAACATTGCTTAAATTGTGGCCCATTTAACTTTTATTTTATTAGTGGTCAGTGTTAGTTTGGATGAATAAATCTTTGGTTCAGTTCCGAGCACATTCGTCTATTAGTGTCAACTGCTCTTCCAATACCTATAGGTGTGCGTCGCTGCCACCGGCCAAAAATCAAATACCACATGCGTCGTCGTTGGTTGGTTTGTTTTTCCGGCGCACCACTGCTAATAATTCTGCCATTGTTTTTAATTCCATTGTTTTGATTACCATTTAATTCTGCCATTGTTTTTGATGAACCCAGCTTCCTCCAGCCACACAGAAAAATCGTACAACCTTTTCTTTTATGGAGGGAATGGGGGGGGGGGGGAGTCCCCACCACTGCAGTCCACTGCACAATAGCCTTGGCCTGCAAATTTTCAACAACACAACATACATTAAACACACTGCCATACAATACCAAGACTCACAGATCATAGCTGTGTTCTTATTTCTTTTTTTGTCTAGGCTATTTCTGCCGTCTCTACAAGTCTACCCATGATTTCGTCTCGTCTGCACAGCCTTTCGGATCGTGGTGATGAAATTGATACCGAAGCAGCCATGTTCATCAACGATAACATACAAGAGGTTCTGAGTGGAATGGGCCCAATGCATGACCAGGCAGCCGTCGATGCCAGAATAGAGTAAGTCGGTAACAACGTCAAATCCTTCGGAGGCTAACGTCCATTGTTAACGATGTTAGCCGCCAAAGTATTTGTGGATGGAAGAGAAAACATTGGCTGGAGGTGATGGATAGGGTTCTGGTAGAATTCTCCCACTGAATCTCGGTTTCGTCCGGAACCTAAAGACCATTCTTTCATTGTTTCTTTTTACTCGCCTCATTGGTAGTTTTGTCTCACCTCGTGTCCTTTCCAACTGAGACCCATTATTGAGACTAAAGACTCTTGGTTTGGGGCGTTTCAATCCCTCCCCTCGTCCTCCCCCACCCAGCCCCAATATTATTTCAAACCCTATCCTGATACTATGGCGTGATAACAGCCGCATTTGTTTCAGATTCACGACATCTGTCAGGACCGGTCTGGGTCCACTCTGTTATGACTGGTAGGTAGTCAAATAGTGATTTCACACGGAATAATGTTTGCGTGTCGTGCCGTCCCATGCCGTGCGCAAGCGATCCACGACGGCCGCTACGCAACAACCGGCCAGCCCGGAATGGCACGCGCTGGCGCTGCTTGGCACGCTTTAATTATTTCGTCTGAAATCCGAACGCGCGCCGTACCGCGCTGCTAGAAATGCTAACAAAGCTTCATTGTAGTTTAAAAAATTTTCCGCCACCTGTTGTTGTCAAAACAAAGGAGGCCAACAACGGCCGCTTGTAATTAAACTGTCTGAAATCAAGTCGCGCTGGCCCTCCAGAATCAGCTAATCGGCCAGCCCCAGCCCGAGACGAATTATTCCGTGTGAAATCACTAAAAATAAAGTTCCCGGGGAAGGGTTGGAAGGGGGGCGGGTGAAGTGGGGATAGAACAATAGCAAGTGAAGCCAATGCTGCGAGATTCGGTTTTCTTGGGCCTATAAATGGATTTCTTCGGTCCAATCCCTTATGATGCGAAGCTTGTATTAAAGTTGTAATTCGGAAAAGAAAAGAATCCAACTGCGGAAAATTGCAGCAACCTGCCAACAAATAAAAAAAATGGCTCATTGTAGGCCTAAGAAATCCACTCTCGCAGCACTGGCTTCACTAAAAGCCACCATTATTTTTTTACCTCCGTGTTCAGCCCCTTTGCAGCTAGCTGAATGACTGGCACCAGTATAGAGTATGTAATTACGACGTTATTGCTATAGCTCAATAGGTTTGATACGTCTAGGAAAGTTTGGGATTAGAAGAACCTGAACCTTCTGTGTAAAGCATGCGAGATGTCATCACCGCAGACAGCAAGTACCCGAATCGGAACATGTGGTATCATCTGCATTAATACCGTAAGCATGCGTGGTGTCATCATCGCAAACGGTGAAGTATCCGAATCAGAATATGTGGCGCCATCTGTTATCTGTTGTGATTACCATTGCTTACTCCTAAGAAATAACCTTTGGGGGCCATTTTCTGCGATCCAGGTAAATGGGTAGACTGGTTGCCATCTTTCGATGGGTTACCAGCTATAGTTAATGCCCAATTTCATAGGCTACCATCAATTGTCATACCTTATACACATAAAAGGGATCCCCTTTTTCTAGTGGGACATACAACGACGCTGGTGAGTTTATGTATAAAATTTAACAAAATTATAATAATGAAGAGTAGGAACGGATCCAGAATTAAGTTAGGTAGGTCTAGGGTGTTGCACCAAAATATTCATACCAAAATGCAATTTTCTTGCCCCGATGTTAAAAATTGAATTTATTTCCCCACACTCCTTTCAATAATGAAAAGGTCGTACGTTTCCCTTCCATTAGCTTAATAAAATTACATCAGAGGGAGTTTGATTCTTAAACTTAAATTATCACAAAGTGATGGGGTGAAGTTTGGTTGCACCACTCACCCTATCTGGGATCTGCTGTGTTCTAGTTAAAAGGTGCAAGACACTTCACTGCTCTTTGTCATTGTCAGCTCTGTAATTGCTAAAATTTGCAAATCATGAATTTCGTAGATTTATATGTATTTTTGGAACACATTGCCATTTTTTTTTTTTTGCAGAAGTGTCGATCCTCGCCCTCCCCGGCCCTCGACCGAAACTCCATCAATCATGGAATCTCTTGGTACTAGGACTGCTTCTACGGTTACTATGGAACAAAAGAGAAAAACTTCACACACCGGTTCCAATGCTCCCTCTCGTAAGGTATGGCCAGAAAGAGGAATGTCGACCCTTTGTGATAGGGTTGTTGTTGCTAACAACTGATAATGTTCTCAGAGGAGAGAGAGAGAGGTGACTGACAGCTTACAGGAATACAGTATACCAGTCCCTTATAGACTGCGTCTCACGTTGGTGATTGTCTTCTGGACATGTTCCACCATTAAAAACTTTTTCATCGCTGGCACAGTTCTTGAGCTAAATAGCCTTAACTGAGCTTTAGTTGCAGATGGAATTGTTGATAATAACCAACCATTTTCAAAGTCCTGTAATTGGTGAAAAGTGTGAAATGGTGGTGTTTTCTGGAAAGTGTTCCTGCGACTCTTACGAATTTGAAATCTAACCATGCTTTGTTTCCCGAAAGACATTTCTTCTACCAGGAAATCCCATATGAAATCTGTAAACCTCCTGCGCACATTTTTAAGCTTTCCTTTTCAGACGGGTCAAATACCTCCTCACGTTTAGTCACTGGCAAGAGTTGGCCGAGTTTTTTAAAAGAGGAACACGGCAGACCCGAGTAATTACAGACCTGTTTTCCTAACTCAGTACCCTGTAAGATAATTGAAACAATAGTTGAAACCATATTTTTTTGTTTCTGTTAAAGTTTGGTTTGATCAGATCTGACCAACTTGGCAAAGTTTCTTCCAGGGAGATCAACCTCACTTAAGTTCTTTGGGAACTAGATATTTCGTCCGAAGCACATCATGTTGGAGTTTAAACCACATTATTTTTTCGACTTTAAAAAAGGCTTGAGTCTGTTGTGCTCCTTTAACGGCAATTTAAACTGATCTAATATGGTTTTGATGGATTACTGCATCGTTAGTTAAAGGCTTTCTTAACAAATAGGTCACAATATGTAGTAATTGAAACTAGGCTGAAACTTAACTCCGAAAAATATCATAATCGGTGTATGTACTGCAGAATTCTGTCTTGGGTCGCTCTCTTTTTCTCGTATATATTAGTGATTAGCTCCAAAATCTGTGCACAAGGCAAACTTGCCGATCTTTATAGATATACTGCTATGCTGAATGATAATTCGGTTTCTGTTATGGAGAGGGAGATAAACAGTATAGCCTGAGGTGCTTCGTTAAGAGCATGTTCTTCTGCCTCCCATAATGGGTTGGTGAGGAAAAATTAAAAACAAATGAAAATAAATTGAATAACCATGCGGTAACATTAAGCATTTCGAAAAAGTAGGCTGTCTCACTACCACTCTTGTCTTGCAAGTGACCTGAGCAGGTCTTACTTTCCCAGTAGAATAACTAAGCACAAACCTACGGTGGTATGATGGTATCCAGAATTCCGGAATCGTAGTGCGTGTTGTTTAGTGTCTCCACTGTTCATGGCATTACCAGTAATTCTTCACTGACTAAAGTTCTACAGAGTTTGTACGAAAAATGTTTATAAAAAATTCGACTTCCTGTCATAGTGCGGCAACATTTTACGGCATGTAATACACTACAAATGCTTGGAAGCATTAAAGCATTAAAAGGTACCAAAGCATTAAAACGAGTGTAATGTCAAAGCTCTTGTTTCGTAGCTTTAAACTTTGACCGTACCTGCTCATTACTAAGCTAAGTATCTGGTTGCTGCTCCAGCTGTGAACGTGTGGTACCAGGGAAAATTAAGTGATTAGAAAAATTTTCATTGCAAATTTTAGCACAGTCATTGCAAGAGTGTTTAGTACGTTATTGGCAGAGCAGGTTTTTTTTTTTATTGTAAATCGTAAAAAATAAAAGATTGTAAATATTGTTCAGACAGGCAGTATATTGTTTTATTGTGGATTTAAAAGTGGTAAAGGGGTAACTATGACTCTGGATCTGACGGCCAAATGCCCCAGTACAGCACTAAGTGTCTAAAGATATTTGTTCTTGAACATTTCCTGACGATTTTGTGTGTGTGGTTAAAAGGCCAGCAAGACACAATTCAAGAAAGATGACGAATCGTTGTCCATAACCAAACCTTTTACCGCCAAAAGTGAACAGCAGTTCCAAATGGAAGAAAGTACGCACACATCAACTGGCAATAGCGAACCTGCTGCCTACGTTTCACGAGCCACTTATTGCACTTCGGCTGCACTTTGTAAGGCATTCGCCAAGATCAATCATCATCCTCTCCACGTCCACATCAATAACAGCTTCAACCAAATGCGACAGGTGAGCTTGAAAAAACTCTTCCAGTTTCTACTATTAATTGTAGTGTTCATATTTGAAGTCCTTGTTTTTGTGAAAATATCTGTGAGGAAATGTTTAGCAAGAATTTTTCTCTTAATGGTATTTTCTGAGAAGTAGCAGCAGGGAAAGAACGTGCCACTACAGGATTTTATCAAGTCTAACTCAACCATAGCTTCGAATTAAAAAAAAAACCCTACCCAACCTCAGCTTTGAATATAAAAAAATAATTCTCCAACAGCTAGCGTTCGGTACCTACCAGCTATAAACAGGCACCTCACATCCAGTAGTAATGTAGCAAATGCCATGCCTGAAGAAAGCTATCCTGTCAGCTTTTGGCCCTTGACAACCATCCACATACACTTCACAGTGTTTACAGCATTGCTAGTAGATGTGAGATGATAGGGAAAAGAGAGAAAAGCAGCAGTAGAACTCTTTTATTAGGCTTCCATAATAGCATATGGTACACAGGAATCGTAGCGATGGAAGCGTACTGCAAAGATTTGTTGTCTGACTGTCCACACAACAACGAACAACTAAAAAAAACAGCTATGTCTGCCAACATAAAAACTTGAAAGACTAGGGATTTAAAAATTTGATACACTTGTAGATCTTACCAGGTATTTTGTTAATGTCTTGTGTAGTGTGTGGTGGTTTAGCCTCAGCACTGCAGGTTACGGTGCACTGGGCTACTACCCAGTGCCCTCTGTAAATAGTATTATTCTTAACCAATCAATGTATAATTATGCACCACTCCCATGTTGCACCATTCTACTGTATGTTCCTTATATAATGCCTGGGAGTGTCACCAGTGGGCACTGCCCAACATGTTACCTAAAGCTAACTAGTCTGTCCTCATTATCGAACTACGGCACATCACATCTTGTTTGCGGAATTTACAAGTTATAGGGATTCAGGAGCTATAGCTCATGTGTGTTTATATAAAAGGTCTGCTTACGATGTAGCATCACGTGCATGGTCTACGTCGTTGAGCGTTGAACCTGTAACCTATGGCTACATTAAAGGGCAATTACATCCATTTTGACATGCACGTGATACTTTTGGACCACTTAAACAATAACTAAACACAAGAATTGCGGTAAGAATACGTTACGTACTTCCGATACAACAATATAATTACTGCAACACCAAAACACGAGACGGGGGCCGCCATTGTTTTGCTGGAACGCGCAGAAATTAATGCTGACAGATGGTAGCCATCGATTTCGACTAGCTCTATTGGGTGTGAGAGCTCAAGCGTCCGACGGCCTTAGCTGGCCACTACAACTGTCGGCCAGGTAAGGCCGTCGGTCGCTTGAGCTCTCACACCCAATAGAGCTATCTCATTCGGCTGCGTGTCGAAATCGATGGCTACCATCTGTCGGCATTAATTTGTGCGCGTTCCAGCAAAACAATGGCGGCCCCCGTCTCGTGTTTTGGTGTTGCAGTAATTATATTGTTGTATCGGACGTACGTAACGTATTCTTACCGCAATTCTTGTGTTTAGTTATTGTTTAAGTGGTCCAAAAGTAACACGTGCATGTCAAAATGGATGTAATTGCCCTTTAAGACAAACGTGTCTTTATCGCCCCTTCACGTGCTTTTAATGTTTAGCGAGTATTGCCCACTAAGCTTATTGTGCCATATTGTAGTTTAGATTCCTCCACTTTCTATGGATCCTTGCTTTTCACTCAAGGCCAAATGAAAAAAAAAGCTTTTCATTCAAGGCCAACTGGAAGAAAACCTATCTATGGTTTCAACTTCCCTGGTAGCAAGTGCCAGTGTGTGTGTGCCAGCCAGCCTTGGTTTCATTCAGAGATTATGAGGTCAAGCGGTTATAATATCTATTAACTGTGCTAGTGTAAAGAAAATTAAAACAAAATTAAAATTAAATATAATTTGTGTGAAACAAAAATCAGTAAGAAATAACATAATAATGAAATTTTGTGCAACCAGTGATCAATGTGAGTGTATCTGGATTAGACTACCCTTAGTGAAAGCCACAAGCCATTTGGCATGCATCTGGCATGCAAGCAGCCCCACCTTGTTACATGTTAGTGTTATGAATTCATGTTGGTGGTTGGGTTTGCTATTCTTACCTCGTAAACAGGCCCTAACTGTAGGAACAGATCTTCATCCTAAGGGTGAGGCTTGCAGTTTCTACACTGCCAGACAGAAAGACTAGTGGACTCGAAAAGTGATAAATAGGTTTGCATCTGTATTCAGATGCAGGAGTTGTGGGGTTGCAAGGAACTTTTGTATCACTGTGTACACAATTCAAATTGGAGCATTATAAAATGAGAAATTTATAACATGAAATATAAATTTAAATGAGAAATTCTAGCATTCTTTTAAGAATGTATTGTTTTGTTAATCAGATTTAACTGTAGAAATTAGATTGTTATAAAAACGTTGACGATAAATGGCACATTATGTGATATGGTGATTTACAAAATTTACCTTCAATGGATAAAATTTCTGAATTAATAAAAGATTTCTAGTGAATCTTTTTTTTTCTGTTTGGCTTGTTTTCCTGTCTTGTTTATACAATTACAGGCCTAATGATGCAGCCTAATGGTTGGTAACCAAGATTTTATGCGTCGGTGATGTATTAAAAACAACACACGCATCAGTGATCACTATAGTAACTAACAGTTTTGTGTACTAGTTACTTTTTGACTGCTCGACTTGGTATCAGTAGTGCTGGTTGGTTCTAGGGGGGAAAAAGCCTCTGGGAAAAACGTCTGGACGTAAACAGTCGATGGGAAAAAAATCCAAAGCAAAAATCCAAAGTGGAAAAAAAGGCACAGAGCAAAACTGTCAAGTCGTTTCCTAATGGAACGCTGTACCCAGCCTGGTGAAATTCCCAATGACAATGATACAGTATGAAAAAAAAACGTCAAAACAATTTATTTTTTTTTTAGTTGGTCTTTTTCTTCGGCTTTTTTTCCTTGAGCTTTTATCCTTCACCTTTTGTTCATTGGATTTTGCAATCAGCTGTTTTTTTTTCCGGCGTTTTCTTTTCTTGGCTTTTTTTCTGGGCACATAGCTGGTTTAACGGTTTAACTGTGGTGTTGAGAAGGGTGTTCTGTACGTTTATATGGGAGGAGGGGAATTTGTTTTCATTTAACGACACATGATTTTTACCTGTAATCAATTGTTAATTTTGTAAATGTTGACCCTGTAGTGTTCCAGTCGCAAGATACTTTTACCTAACTTTATGGTAACACTCATTGCCAATTCAAAAGTCAAATCGATGAATCGATTCACCGTCTTTGTTGAAGCTGGAATAGTGACATCCATGTCAATTACTGCACCCAGTGTGGAGAAGGTACGTAAAAAGTTTTTTTATTTAAAAAAAATTTTTCCTGACAGTCATTGACTTAAACAAAAATGAGAATGTGGCATAATGCCAATACATAGTATGCGTTACCCAATGAGTCCATAATCAATATTATTGACCTATTCACTGAAGCGCTTGTCACAAGCAACTCTGGTAAGCATTCCACTCTCAGCCCATATGGTAAGTAACGAATTTCTTCTAACGAATGGATTGGTGTAGTTTACGCGCAGATTGAAAGGGTGACCTCTGACTTTTTTCACTGGCTAGATGTTTCCCCGTACCATGGATTTGATATTCAATAAGTCTCTTCTAATCTTTCGATCATTCAGGGATGATAGGCCAATTTTAGCCATCCTATCTGATCTGACCTGACTTTTTCTACTGACGAGCTGTTTCCCAATAACAGTGGGGGAAATACCCAGTACCACGGATTTGAATGTATTGAATAGAATAGTTCTTTCCTAATCCTTTGGACATTCGGGGATGATGTCAAGTTTACCCACCCTGCGTGATCTGACATTTTCCACCGACTAGCTGTTACCCAGTAAAAGTTGTGGAATACCCAGTACCAAGGATTTGACCTTGAATAAGTCTGTTCTAACATTTCGGTCACTCTGGGATGATACGTCAAGTTTAGCCACCCTACGTGATCCGACTTTTTCGACTGACGAGCTGTGGTAAGTCTCTTCTAACATTTCGGTCACTCGGGGATGAGAGGCCAATTTTAGTCTACCTATCCGACCTGATCTGACTTTTCCACTGACTAGCTGTTTCCCATTAAAAGTTGAGGAAATATCCAGTACCACTGATTTGAACGTCTTGGATAGGTGTCTTCTAACCCTTCGGACGCCAAGGTATGATATGCCAAGTTTAACCAACCTATCTGACCTCTGCCTACCTTCCTGTTAAAAGTGGGGGGATATAGCCAGTGCCATGCACTGAACGTGTTAAGTTGGTCTCCTCAAACCCTCCGTGATGATAGGCAAGTTTACCCAATTTATCTTTGTAAAAAAAGGAGGCCCAAAAACCCAGTTCGCACTAGGGCCAAGGAATCCCGTTATCACCCCTAGGTTCACCAGAAAAAATAACATTTACTTTCTACTGTAAATTGTGTGTCTAGTCAACCATTAAACGCTCATTACCATTTGCAGTTCCTTCGTATCACGACTGTGTATCACATTGCAATGCAACATTTCAGCGGGAAATGCAAACTCGACGATGCAAGCAGTAACATGCTGCCCTATTTCAATGACGGACTTGCAGAGAGCCGTATGTGAGAGGGCTTTTGTGCAATGTGTAGTATTCCAAAGCTATAGAAACTTGTAGAGATGAACTATGTTCAGGGCTGATTTTTGAAATTCACCCGAGCATTTTTATTTTTGAAAGGACGTATATAACATAGAAATGGACAAACCCCAGTACCTAGAAGATAGGCTCAGTAATTCTATGGTCGAACCAATGAATGGCTGCATATTCGAGAACAGATCTGCCAACAAACCCAATACCCCCCCCCCCCCCAACCAACTCTCCCAACCTACGAAATGGTTTGTAGTCCCCCTCTTTTTTTTCCGAAGACAAAACTTTTTTTTTGGGGGGGGGGCGGTCTAGTTGCTCGCGTTACGCGGTTTTTGTGACGAACTCCTGTGATAAAGACGAGCTATATTACATTGCCGAGGCCGCGAGCGAGCCACTTCGTTTTGACTGGTTTGGCGCTGGGTTGTTTTGGCTACAATCTTGATGCACTATTACCGCCACCGCCCTCTAAAAGCGAATTGTTAAAACCTTGACAGAATCAAGGCTAGCTGAGATCTAGCTGCACCGTCTCTGACCATAGCTTCTATCTCGGCTGGCATTGGACAGACCATGTGTGAGGTCAGCTGAGAATGGCTTGGTAAGGAAGCTTGCTTTTGTACGCGCATCTGACATTTTCCGTTTTAAAATATTTCTACGCATGCGCCTTTTTTTTTAAGCGTTAATCATTTGTTAGACCAAGCGAAACACAAGGAACTGAACTGAACGATGGTCGCCGACGTGCGTCATACCGAGAAACAATTTTCGGTTTCGTTTTACGTTGCAGACTGACTTGTGCTGCCATCTGGTGATAAAAGCAAAAAGCTTGTTTTGCCGGAGCGCAGCAGAAAAAAAATTTAAAAAATTTTAGAAACGCGTAAAGACCACAGGGGCTCGTCACAAAATAAGAGTAAGCCGGCAGTAAGTAAGTAGGCCTACTCGTCTGCAGGCTTACTCTTATTTTATGTCGAGCCCCTGTGGTAAAGACGAAGACCATAAGATAGGAAGGAATAGAAAGAAAGTAATGCTTTAAAAAAATACCCACAAAAAAGTTTTCTTTTTTTCCCGTCCTACATCTTTGAAACATGTTTCTTCGAAATAATTGCCTGCTATAGTTGGAGGGAGGGAGCTCTATAAGCTAGCATATTTTAAAGATATCAGCGTGAATTTGAACAGTTTTCATGAAGTTTAGAGATAAACAAGGGATTCTTATCTTAGCGGTCCAGTCCGATCTGGCAATACCCCGCCCCCCCCCGGTCCTTAGCTGAATTCTGGAACACCGTTCTGAATTCTGATTTTCTTTTGGGTCGCACTCTTCCCCCCCCCCCCAAAAAAAACATAATTTTCCTGATGCTCCACTGATTAAATTGTGGTAGCTGTGGTTTAACAGTTGCAGCTTTTGTTCTGCTGGTGGCAAATTTTTATGGTTGTTGCAGCTGCGTCCGTAAAACTTCTCATTAGAAAAACAGAAGCTGTAACCATTAACCCACATGTTTAACTACTGACGCACGTGGAATTTGTTTGGGGGGAGGGGGATAGGACGGGATACAAGACGTATTTTTTGTCTTTTCAATTTTTAATGAAACTATTTACTGCTAATTTTTCAGGTTTTGGGAATTCTTTCTCGGCTGAACAGCGCAGCTAATGACTACATAAACAGATTTGCGGTAAGTCAGCAGATCCGAGGATACCTCACTATACGAGGCCCATTCTGTAGTTCGGGGCCTCTGGTAGTGCAAAGAAACGACCAGAAATGGTCAAAATTGACACACAATGCATGGCCAATACAGGGATTACACAGCAAAATAATATTAAAAAAAGTCATCAAAATTTTATAGAAAAAGGGGCCCCTGTTTTTCTTTCGCGGATAGGCTCACCCGTGGGCCCACACCGTCCCAATCCTACCGCGTGTATGCATGTGAAACTTTGTGTGTGCATGAAGACTGTGTATGGTTTGACAGTGGCGTAACTCAGTCAGTGTGGGCCCTGGTGCAAGAAATTTTAGTGCATCCCCGCATCCCCGACAAGAAAATGCATATATACTAGCCTGTAACCTGTCTTAGGAGGACATATGCTTGGTAAATAGTATCCAGTGGCCCACCCCCCCCCCCCCCCCCTCCACTTCCCCCTCACCCCGTCTCCTTAATGTCACGACCTACTAATTTTAAGTTTTGGAAAACGATCGTTCTGCAGTTGACACCAACACGGGAACAAGTAAGAAAAATAGAGCATGCCATGCACACGCCTGCATTGCTGTTTTCCCATGCAAATTAGGCCGAGAAATACAGAAAAGGATTGGGCAACCCGTGGATACAAATGATAATAACTGATATGTAAACCAACAATAAAACTACAGTTTTCTTTATCTTTATTTACTTTGGTTTCTACTGCCATCCCCGGATGCTACGACGGTTGCTTCCGATATTATCTACCTCAATTATTTTTCTCTCCCTCTTCCATTTTCTCTCTTGCTCTTGCTTTATTCATTTTTTATTTTTTATTTTTATTTGCGTGGGCCCCCTTCTACTGTCCTTCAGCGTGGACCCTCCTCCAGCTGCAACCCTTCGCACCCCACTCGTTAAGCCACTGTGGTGTAACCATTGCAATAGCAACAGCCAACGTTTTAGAGTTTTACACATCTCTTAATCTAAACGCCCAACTCCCATTAAAAAAAAATATATGAGAGTTTGCCCCTAGGGATCTAATTAAAGTATGTCCTGAATGATGGAGTCCATGTGTTATGGCAATATTGGGGATCAGGGGTCCCTGTTTTACAAATGCATGTGGATTGTGAAGTAAGTGATCCTAAAGGTAATGAAACGATTCAATTGTTAACTACCAGTTTACAAAAGTGAAAGAATTTTATTGGAAAATAATTGAGATAGATCAAGACTTTCAAGACGAGATTGAAAGGAGGAGGACGCTAGGTCCGCAGTAGTGATTCTGTCGACACAAGATAAGAAATAACTATATTTGATCTCGAGTCGACTCCTATACTTACAATCTCAATTTTGTCTCGATCTTGGTGACAATAACTCGAGCTTGTCGTACGCTCGAGCATGTGATCACCAAGATCGAGACAAAATCAAGATTGCAAGTATAGGAGTCGACACAAGATCAAATACAGTTACTTCTCGTCTCGTCTCGTCTTGTATCGACAGAATCACTATTAGAACCTAGTGTCGTCCTCCCCGAGAAATTTCTCAAATAACATATAGAACTGGATGATATAGCCAGAGTGTAAGTAAGCATTCTAGCCTAAGCATCATTGTTCAAGTCATCAGTTGTTTAGTCACTAGTCTGTCGTGGCAATGTGTCGGGGTATTTTTTGGTGCAGTTTAATATCAACAATAATTTAAAGATGTATCTATTTATTCTTGATATCACTCACCGTGAGGGTTCTATATTTTTATAGGTAACGGCTCTTTATCAAATCGGGGATGCTGGCTGTCTCACCACGACTCTTGAAAATCTGGACCAACCTATCGAATTCTTGAATAATTCTATAGCAACTACAGACCTGAGAGTTGGAACTGAATTTGCCTTCTATTTCGCATTTAACCCTGGTGAATGTTATGACGAGGTATAGTTTCGCCATAGGTCATAAACTTTTTTAAGAGATTCCTGAACTTTGTGGTTTTGTCCATCTGGGTTGGTAGACGGCATTACCTACAGCAGAATTGATACCTAGTTTGCCACTCAAGGATAAAATACACGGGGAGTTAAATCCCATTTAATTTGTCCTGTTCCCTTGTGCGCGTAAAACGTATCATGACAAAATCCATTAGTGTATAAGAATCAGCCAAGTTTTGGCCCAATAAAGTAGTAATTTCAGAATAAAAATGGCTACCACCAAGTTTTCTACATGGTATTCCAAGCCTAACCCCAGTACTGACCGGAAACTGTTCTCCTTAGAAAGTAATAATATGAACAAGCTCAAAACTGGACTGGTTTCAAGTAGTAATATCTTCCCTGCCAACGAACAATCACCAAGCTAAACCCACCGAATATTACTTCAGACGTTGAGTGAAATTTTTTTAACCTTTGACCTCAATAACACGTAAACACACGTATTATGAAGTCCGATCTAATACAAAATACTAAATTTTCCTCAAACAAGAGGCTGACGAAGACTATTAGGAGAACAAATCCACCCTCCTCCAAAAAGACTCGAAAATTTGCAGAATTGACAATTCCGTGTTTGTGAGATCGAGCACGTTTTCTATTCCACATTATGTTTTCGAGAGAACTAACTGTATGAAGCCACGTTTTCTTCCACTACGAGTACAAAAACATGTAAATATCCCACTCGTAGACGCTAACAGTAACTGTATGGAGTCTGCAATTGTGATATCCACATGTTTTTGCACTCGTAGTGCAAGGAAACGTGGCATCATACAGTCAGTTTTCTGCAAACATAATGTGGAACAGACTATAGTGATTTTTTTTATCATAACCTTTGATCTAAGCATCGCTGCGATTAACTTGACGGGGTTGATATCGCTGCTTTCTAAGGGGAACACTTTTCGGTTAGGCTTGGTACACCATGTAGAAAACTTGGCGGCAGCCATTTTTATTCTGATATCACTACTTTTGATTGGCTGAAACTTGGCGGGTTCTTTCCGCCTGTGGGTGTTGTTTGTGATATCATTAATTTTGTAGTTTTTTTTTGGTTGCACCTTATTTTTATCTAATGTATTTCTAACGTGATTTAATGTTTTCTCCAGGATAAATGTAGATATGAGATAGCCCGAGGCATTCTAAAGAACAATGATGAAATGGTGGACATGTATGTGGAGCTTGTTAAGAAGATGCACCCAATTTCTTATCTTATAGATCCCTTCAGTATTAACGTAAGTGCTAGAACTTTAAATCTAACACTGTCTACGAAATACATTTGACTATTTTGTGACAAGGAATGAAATGCAGTGTGGTGGTGGAATCTTGTACAAATATCTAACGAACATTGTTGCAATCGAACCTCTTGTTTTGTCACTTCGAAGTCATTGACATCATGGCAACCATGACTTCGGTAACATTCGGAATGTGTGTCCTCAGCGTTCGTACCGGGTTTGACATATGTTTTATTATTATTTGAGCAATGTTTTTTAGCATTTACCAGTAACTCCTTGGCAGTTCCACAATGAAGGTTAAAATCTTAAAGTGTTTTGTTAGCTTTTATTTTTAGTGTTCTTTTTGCTTATGATTTAGTGAAACTTCAAAAATCAGGTGTTAATAGCCATCAAGACCAAGTTTTAATACTACCTAGTGCTTTTACCTATTAACGCACCAACAAGCCTTAAAAGACATAAGTACAAGCCAAAAATAATATTTTGGTCGTAACAATAAAGTCTAAAGTCACACGCATTCTGCACACATACCATTTTTCTGTATTAAAAAAAACTCAAAACTATACTGTTTCCCTACTAAATTGACTAGATGGGAAAGCAATAGTTTGAATTTTTTATTGATAAGTGATATGTTGATGGTGAGAGTTTATTTAAGCTTTATTTTTACAAAAAAAATGTTACTAAATGAATATCATCAAAAAAACTAAGCATTTTAGCAAAGTGGCTATCAATACACTCAAATTTGTACACTTTAGCTTCTTTGCTAAAATTCTTTCTTAATAACGATTCGTATACAGACCCAAAACGTTGCGGTTTTAGTATTTTTTACTGTGTACCTTGTAGGCAGTTTATTTCTTTATCAAGAGTTAATATACATAAATTGTTGCATGTAATATATTAAGAAAAATTGAGGAAGTAAGCCATCAGCAAAAACCATACATTAGACTAACGTGGTACTGTAAGCCACATTTACGCACTTACGTTTCATTCAAGTGATGTGACCCGGATTCGAACCGGTGAACCAGTCCATTTGCAGATCACTGCCAAACCGCCTTTACCGATATGCAACTTGTTCACTAGCATACAGATAACTGGTTGCTGATGTCATCTTAACTATATGTCTATCTTGAATTATGCCATCAAGGGCATTTGACCACAGGCTCACCACAATTTTGTTATTATTACTACAACCTTATTTTATGAGTGTACTGAACCATTTAGTGTATATATGTATTCAGCTGGAGTCAGAACTTTTTGACCACTCTGTGTAAAGGGCGATAGGTTTTGTGATCCAGGGTGGTGATACACATTGGTGATCCAGATGGTTGAAGAGTCCAGAAACTTGGGAGTGAGAGCAGGGGAGGCTAGTGATTGTATGAGAAAAATGGACGACCTTGCTAACTCCTGTCAAGGTTATTATACTGTTAAATACGTGTCACCCACCATGAGAATAAAATAATAGAAACTTGTAGAGTACATAAATTCATGTTGGCACGATAAAATAACAGAAATTAAATCTGACCAGTGTTTTGGAACTAATTCACTCGTAGAATAACTGTTTGCGACCCCTAAATGGCGCTCAGTGTATTGTTTCTCTGCGCAGCGCACCAGAGTGTTGGCGGGGAAGTAATTTTGGAGTCGCAATAGCCGTTTATATGTGCGACGTAGTTCCTACAATTTGCTGGTCCGATTCTTTCATTCTTTTGTTTTTCTCGCGGTGTGTGATGCATGCATATTTAAGTTAGCAGTGGAATGTGACACAAGGAAATGCATCGGTGGAGCAAATTTATTTGATGTCAACCACTTGTTTTAGGGAATTTATGTATGTATTGGTTTAAGTTGGAAGTTTGAGTTAGAGGGCTGAGTCAGTTCTAGTGCTGCGTAATGGCTTCGTGTATGTCCACTCAACTACGCTTTGTTAGAAAGTAGAATTCAGTGTTGTAAGCATATAGTGTTTAGAGAATATTATGAGATTTGCATGTTGGAATGATGAGAACTTTATAGCTTAGCAGAGTTGTTTGTTTATATTGTATATCTAAGTAAAGTTACAACATTCCTCTGGAGAGGATGGGATGAAGAATTACTGCCCGACGACCTTTAAGGAACTTTGATAACATAAAGTAGGGTTAAAGATGATGAACCCTACTTGTGCTATGAGACTCTGGGAGGAAGAAAACTATGCTATAAGACTCTGGGAGGAAAGTCATGCGGATTCTTGTGTTGTTTGTCAAGTGGATGGCCAAGCCTATATTGTGATTAGTAAGATTATGTATTCAAGCCGTGGCAATAAAATATTCGTTCAATGATCAGCGGGATGGAACGGAACTCGTTTGGAACATCGAGTTGAATAAAGTGTAAAAAATAATAACTTTACCTGATTTTATGTTTTGCACACCTGTAAATCCCGAGTGTACACTTTAAACCTGTGAAGAATGAAGCAGACTCAAGACCCCTTTAATCCCCAAGAAAATGTATCCCGTCAGAATGACCTTGATGGAGTTTTGCAAGGTAATCCGCATCTTGTCCGATCAATAGCCTACCCTCCCCATCACGTCACCCAAGTTTACCATTTTGTTTTTTTGTTTATACCAATGGAAAAGTAATAAGTTAAACAAAATCGTTGTATGCCTTTATCTCAGAACCTACTTTGACTTTAATCTCGTAATTCTCGCTTCACTAAGTTTCAAGGATGCAAGTACCTAACTATCGGCTCTCATTTCTAAAATTTATAGGATTTGCCTTCGTGGATTAAGTTGTCCACTCGCCTGGAGGAGACATCAATGTGCCAATTATGTGTGACCATCAATAGTCTGCCCAAAATCAAAGAAGACTATGAAGTCAAATTCAAGGAACTTCCCATCAGTGCAGTCATACTTTATCCAGATATGATGGCTCACTTGTCTGACGTCTTCTCTGCTGTCGAATTTATCAGTAAGAAAATATTTCTATACATTCTAGTAAGAGGAGTTAGAGGTTGGCTTGCTCACTGTCAGATAGAGAAACCGGGATATTGATAGCCTACAAGATTGGGCCACAGACAGCAGCTTTTTTTTTATTGAAAGAACCACTTTGCGGAGTCGTACATTGGAAAATTGTGTCCAAAAGATGTGTTACAAAACGGATTTAAGTGAAGGTGGCACATTGTTCCCCTCCAAATTATTATGGAATGTTTCACTGTCATCACCACAACAACAAAAAAATGTTGTGCACTGTAGTAGGGGGATAAGGCTGTATTAAGTATCACATGCAGAAAAACAGGAACATGACATGGCCACATGTCATCACCTCGTATTGTCTTCCGTGATGCCTTTACCTTTACCCTCACCCCAGTAGCCGACCAAACCAAGTGACCTCATCCCATGCGGCCTCCATCCCTCCCTCACGTCAACCCCCAATCTGTGGATGTAAATTCTACCATTTTATTTGTAAATTTTATGTGATGTTTTTAAAAATGGTAATGCCCTCACCGCACACCCCTTCACCTCTATGCAACATCATCTCGCCGCACAGACGACCTCTACCCCATGTGACATCACCCCCACGGAACGTAACATTGCGCCGGGATGGATGTTTTCAAACACTTTTCAAGACCACCTCAGAGAAATTTGGATGCCACGCTCGGCCGCTTAAAATGTGCCGGCCTTTCCCTGGTCAACATTAAAAAGATACAGCTGTATGCCCAATAAGTAAAATACCTAGGTCACATGATTCGCCCTTCCCAATTGGCTCTTGAGCCTGATGCAGTGAGGGCCATTCAAGAGCTCCCAGACCCTAAGTCCACGAAGTCCCTCAATTGCCTACTACATTTATTTGGATTCTGTGGATTCTTTGGGCAGTTCATGTGGGACTACCAGACTTGACAAAACCCTTTGTAATTAAAATGGACATGCGTAATCACTCCCAGTTTCATGCCTTTTCAACTGAGTGACGTTTCCAAAAACTCATCGCTTTCACTAAAGATATGGTAGACATGCTAGTACCATAATCACGGCCACCAAGAGGGTGAGGCAATTGGGGATCTTTGGCCCAGGACCCAAAGGCCAAGCAAGTCCAGGCTCAGTGGGACCAGGTTCATCATCTAAACTCAGAGCCAGATTAGGGGTTTTTAGGTAATGGGCCCAAATATACCAAAAAAGGGGATAGCGCAACAGGGAACTCATTGGTAGTGTAGCTCCTTCGTAACTCTATTGATAGCACAACTGGGAACTGAAATCAGTATTTGTTGTAAGGGATGGGGAGTTATGGAATTTATTAAACTACGCTTTTCTACAAAAATTTATTCGATACTTATCGTAGGACAACAACCTTTACACAATTGGCAAACCATTTCGCTTTGTCCATCCGAAGAGCACACCGTTCAGGCCAGGACCTGCACTCGTCCAGGACTATGAGTACCTATTTGAATCCCCGCTGGGTGAAAGGTCCTGTGGACCTATTTGAATCCCCGCTCAATGAGGTCCACAGGAACTCGTCCACGGGGCATTGGGAGCCCACAGGAGGAGGATTAAAGTGTCAGGTTGGAAAGACTGACAAACTTTGTAGCTGCTTACGAACTCGATAACGTCGGAACCATTTTGATCCGAAATGGCCTAGAAACATTGATGAAAGGATTGCAGCAACTGCACAGTGACGAAGTGTCTCCTGTAGTGATGGAAATGTCCGGGTTCCCAATACGACACTGGTTTTGAGCACTAGTAAAATATGAGCCTGGTCTTTTACCGGTTTTTCAATAAAATATCTTTTTTTAAATAATTTATCCACTTATTGATTATTTTTTTTTATACATTAAGTCAATCCTTTGTTTCATTCGTGTTTTACAATTTTAAGGTTATTTTGTTAAACTAAGTTGTTGACCTTAACTCGGCTTAATTTGAAATTTTTGGTTTTCAATATTGTAGTAATTTTAATCCTTTTTTCCCTTGGCTAAAACACAGCGATAGTATACTGATACGATTTTTAAACATGAACCCTTATTTTAGAATGACTTTATTTTTTTTTTCAGAAAGAATCAAACCGACAGCTAAAATCATCTTAAGTGTTCCTGAATGCGACACGGATGAGAATTTTATTATTGATTTGGTAAAGAATTGGTTATTTTTTTTAAAAATAAGGGACAGTTTATTATTTATGTCGGGAGGCAGACAGGAGAAGGAATTCAAATAAGCCACTAAAATTTAGTAAGAGGTTCTCAGGAGCACAAACATGGGTTATTTTTTAGTGCATGAATCGTACATGTCACAACTAAAAACTTGGATCTAACGAAAGATATTTATCAAATGTGCAACATCTGCACGCTGACCCTAGCATTGAAACGTTGATCTTGTACCTTACAAAAAAATTTATGCTACTGCAGTGTTTTTGTTTGGTAAAAAAAAAAGCCATCACCCGGAATCCCGCATCTGCAAAAGCTCGAATTGAAAGTAAAAAAAAAACACCACGCGCTTGCGTCAATTTTTTTAGTACTACTCCTGAGAACCACTTAATTAATTGTTAGCAGTCAAATGTGACCGTCAGATTTTATAAATCCTGAAAGAAATCCAGTTGCTCTTCCTATTTTACTCAAGGTCGAAAAATAACCGACAAAATTATGCTTTTCTTACACTTTTAGATGATTTCGTCTAATCATATTAAATCCGTAGTCAGCATCAACAAGTTCCAAACTGTGTGAAAAACCATGCCTTTTGAAGAAGGGACATTGCTGATTTAAACCGATTTTCCTAAAAGCATTCAAAGATTATGTTTTTGCGATTCGTAGTAGTATGACGACTTTTGAGTTGATGAATGGGTTAGCAATGAATATTACAGTAAATGGCCTATTAACAGCCCTGGAAAAGTTCTGTCCACCCACCTAAAATGCTGTAAGGTGAGAAATCCTGAAATTTCCTAGTTCGTTGGGGGAGGGGGGGGGGCGGGCTGTGACGAGGCTGTTTCACAATTTTTGACCTTATAGCATTTTAGATCCTAATCTGTCCGGTAGAAATTGACTAAAAGCTTGATACATTGAAGGAAATGAATGTCTTGTTCCCTTAAGTCGAGAGTTTTCTGCCCCAAAACTAACTAAAAGCTTCACATCTAAAGCAAACCAAATGCACTAGTAAACTTATAAAAACGAAATTCCTAAACAAATGAGAATATAGGCATTGCGTTAATGCTAGACTGAAGCCAGGTCACGTACGTGAATGATCGCATAAACGCCGAATTTTCCTAGATGGAGTTAAACCCAAACACCCTCCCTGGACAGACGTAAGATTCGAAAAAATGAATGTATGAAAAATGTATGAAAATGAATAAAAAAAAAAGGGGTTGGGATCCAACCCCCTTTTTTTTTTTATCGAATTAATTTTGACAGCCTATGGACGTTTAATTGGCGATTTATGGTAACATCTCCATGGTCTGATATAGTCAATAAGATGAGAGAAGTCAAGAGCCTAGGCTTTTCTGGAATGTGTATTGAAACTACGAAACTGACAAGTTATTATTTTTTTCGCATTCCCTTACTACTTGTAACGCAGAAAATATTTTTCAATAATGTACACAATTTAAATAATTCCACTTTCTTAATACTCATTACACATTGAATACTCTTTCTTTGCACTCGTGCTCGTGTCGATTGTGACATGTAAAAGATCCTACGTATTTCCTAGCAAAATTGTGTCTTTCCATCCCGAGATAACCTTAGCAGTTGAAACGGACGTTAATTATACTATTTCCTTTTTTCTTTTTCTTTCCGTTTTAATTTTGTCTTTCTATTTCTACCTTTTTTTCCATTTTAGCCATCTTTTTCTTTGTTTCTTTCATTCTCTTTTTAACTCACGATTTGTCTGTTTTGTTTCTCACTATTTCTCATTTTTCTTTTTCCCACTATTTCTTTTTCTCATTATCGTTCTCTTTTTCTCTTTTCACCTTGACTGTTGTAAGTGATTTTAGAAGTTTGCAGATTTTCCGTTTTCATGTTTTTCTTTTTCCTCACTCTTTCTGTTTTCTTTATTTATCTTACTATTTATATTTTCTCTCTTTTTCTCAATGTTTCTCTTTTTTTCTGTTTCCCTTTTTCTCAGTTTCTCCCTTTTTCTCACTGTTTCTCTTTCTCTTTGCTTTTTCTCACTATTGTTCTTTTTTTTTTCTTTTCTCACTGTTTCTCTTTTCTCTGGTTTTACCACTATTTCACTCCTTTTCTTTTAAATTTACAAGTTAGGCTATGGCATACAGATCTAACAAGGTGCCCCTAGCAATTATTTTACCATTGGGGACAAAGGTATGACCCTGCATAATGAAAGCTGTGTTCTACAGTTCCCACCATCTGATTCGACACTGGTATCCTGGTTCGACCCTGGTATTTTTGGGAAAAGAAGGACCTCGTGCCCATGTCGATTGTGGCGTGTAAAAGCTCCTAGGAATTTCTGATTGCAATAAACATTGTTCCTCTCCTTCTGATGCTATGGCTTCGGCTGGGAGAGCATCAAACCTCCAAAGTCTATAATAATCCAATATGTAAACTGAGAGGATCCTATAATGAATATTTCTTGTAGTTACAACATGCATTTGGGTAAACAAGGAAAACCACTGACACTTGACAGCTAATGTAAGGAAGTAACGACGAATGCTTGCTGACCCTTTCGAAGTATCGAATGCTATGTTTAGACGGTAGAGTAGCCAACGTTTCGCCACTAAAGTTTCGTTTTATATAATAATAATAACGTTTGCTGTGAAGTCACAACCAGACAGTGAAAGGCCTGGAGGTCGCTGATACACAGCTGAAGTTAAAAGGTGATTGGTTAAAACAAAAAGATATAAAAAGAGGTATTGCCTTCATGGTGACCAGGCACAAGGGCTCATCGTCGATACAGAGTATAGATATAATGAAAGGAGCGAAACCAAACCCGAACCAGAATTGATAGCATAGTACAATCCGTACCTGTATTAAGCGTTATTATTAAATTGTATGCGCTATTATAATCGCTGAATGTCTTTATTGATAACTTCTCTCACGCTCGAAGTCATTATTTGTACCAACTACGTTGTCCAGAGTGATCTGAGAAGCTTTGCCATCCTAGTCTAACTTCCGGTAATGGCCGGGTCATTTATCTCGGGTTCTGAAACGTTCTTAGCAACGTAGAGTTGGCCATTTTATAGTTACCCTATAACAATGAGTAATAATGATTTGGAAATCTAACCAGCCAGTTTATTCCCCAGTGTATTAAAAATAATCTTTTTTTTTCTTGTAGAGTATTGGAATCCAAGCATCTTTTGTGAAATTAGGAGGACTCATGAGAGGGGAACGTGTCTCCAAGATCAACAGATTTGAAGAAGTTTGTGACGAAATGAGCGATGCCATTTACGAATGGGCTTTGAAATAACGCATTTTTAAACAGTTTCTGATGAAAAAGTTGGCAATAAACTGCGGATATAAACTTTCATTTCTTATTGAATGTCGACAATAGAGCGTGAGAGGAGAATACTTTTAATTAGTCGAGCCGAACCGAGCCGAGCCGAGTTTGCAGCAGCTGAGTCGCGCATCGAGTGGAGCAAGGTCAAGAAAGTCAGACGCCTCGTCTTGAAAGCTACTTGCTGACACCCAGTGGCAGTCATAACTTCTCCCATCTTCTTAAGCTGGGAAGTTTGGGTTTCTCTATAGTGTTAACTTAAAATTGATTTTGCGAAATATGTACGTTTAATTTACTATAGTATGATTTGCAAGAAAGGTATCAAGTTGAAAGTTTCAAAAGATTAATTTTAAGCACTTTTTTGTAATCAATTTCGAAAACATGGGCTTTCACGTTTACTCAGCAAACACTAAATTGAGACGAAGTGGTTCCAGTACATTTGCGTAGCTCGTAAATAGTTTTCCTGAAGGCTGGTAAACAATGTACGGCTGAAATTTTCATATGCTATAAGGTTATGACTTAAGTCTGCAATTGACTACTGAAATGTGAAATTCCAAATACAGCTTTTATTTCTTGCTTTCAATGTTCAACATACAGCAAAATTTCTCAAACTCTCTAAAACAAAATCAAGTGAGTTGATTTTGAGACACCACACATTACACAGAAACTGTAGCCTGCATGTCTGCTATGAATTCTGCCATTGAGGAGGGTTTTTTTTTTTAATGTAGCTAGGGAAAACGGATCTTTTGGGGGGGAAAAAGTAAAATTCATCATAAGATGAGAAAAAGAATTTCTGATAGATTGAAAATGAGTACATAACTCAGTTCATAATTTCCACAACAATTGTCCTACAAAAATGAAACAAATATGTGAATGGAGTACCGTCAGGGCTTTGCCCACATTTGAACTTTTTAATATGTGATATTTGACCCAATTTTTAACATGTGGTATTCGAGTCTTGTCTAGGACTATCATACTGTAATAGTACAGTATTTTATTTTATGAGTTTTTGTTTACACAACAAAGGGGGTGGGCAAGCTAACAGTCCCCCCCCTCCTCCCCCCCCCAAAAAAAAAAATGTTCACTGCAGATCAAATATTTATAAAGGCAGCGTTGCCCGCATCTGTGTTGATGGCTCTAATTTTTTTTACACAAAACAATGGGGTGGGGAAAGTCACATTGGCTTTAGAGCAACTTTGCCCACCCTTAAATTTTAATGCAATCAAATACTGACACTGGGACAAAAATCCAACGGGCAACACTGCCCACCTCGACGAATTTTGTTATTAAGTTTATTAAAATTTGTGTGATGGCAAAGTCACCCCGCTTAGGTAAGCTTTGTGCACTTACCGTTTTTGGTGCTTGTTGTTCATGTAACACCGTCTAATGAAGCGTAGGTGGTTTGTACTAGGTTAGTGGTAGCAGGAAAAAATAAACACTCAGAGGGGGGCTCACTTCATCGGCTCCTGGTAGCAGTTTAAAACGCAAAAGTGCACTATCACATATAAACTGCCAAAAATTCGCAGCAAAATTACTTGTTTGCTTTTTTATTTTGGGAAAAATGTCGACTGTTAATTATGAAACTTTTTATTGCATATATTACTGCGTGGATAATGGAAAACAGTGAATGAGCTTTGTGTGTAAGGGACATATTATTTGCTCTTGAGAACTGTCTAGCTCAGCAGGTGCATTTAAACTGAAAATGGTTTGCATTTGGTAGTAATTTAAAATATTAAGGTCTAACATTTGACATGCATCAACATGCATGTTTCGTTGATACATACTTTATGATGAACATTTTTTCGTCTACGTGTAGGTGGGGGGCATTAATATATCTACACCCAGTCCGAGACAGCTATATTTTTTCAATCGTGTAAAAAAAAAATGCTCCCCCCCCTCCCGCGATACCTAATGACCGGCCCTTAGATGACCAGTCCCTTCTACTATGACTGACCTATCGTGTGCACAAGTAAAAATGTTAAAAACATTTTCACACAGTAGTAAGATTTTACGTGGACTAAACAGTACAGTAGCATTGCTGCATCTGAAACTTTACAGGAAAGTTTATTTCTGTTCCTTTCTTGTTTTGACTTATGATCAGTCAAACCTTACCTTAAACATCAAACGAGTTCGTTTTAGTTTTCTAATTCAATTTTTACTTTAAAAAGGAAAACCACCATCGTCTTGCCATCTTTCGCAGCGCCAACGCTTCAGCTTCTCTGCGGGACCCGAAAAATATTTCTAAAGAGTGGCGCTAGATGGCGCTACGAACACGAGTTGGAGCTAGGTTCGGCGAGAACCAATTAGCACGCGCCTTACTTGGAAATGGGCAATTGAAGCTTGTGACCAATGGGAGGGCTCGTTGCATTTGCTTAGGAGTGGTATTGATTTCGAACATGGCTTCGGCGCGCAGTTGTATTGGATGCGATGCGAGGTGAGATCGTGAGAACGATGTTTGTGTCGATGTGAACGGATATCCCGAAATATCTCGTGGAGATGTGCGGAGATAGATGGATTAGGAAGATGTATTTCTGAGTGGAATCACTTCTTTTGGAAGATTGGGTCCAAAAGTTGGGCCGAATTGAGGAGGCCGCCCAAAGTTTGGGAACGATGACAGTCGAAATGTTTATTGTGAATGTGATAATTTACAAACGAAACGTGCGCGGGGCCGCCGCCAATTGAGCGGGGAGCTGCACGATTTAAGACAAAAAAAAAAGTGTGCGATTTAAGAGAGTGATTCAGTTTATTGCGATGCGGTGGACGAGCTTTTTTAACTCTGTTTTAAAAGATGTGAGCGGCGTTTTTTTGTGTGCTCCGAAACGTGTTTTGCATTTGTAAACACAACACTCGCAAAGTGATGGGTCGCCGATTTCGACGAGTTGCAGCTTAAATATCGTGTGTTTTACTGATTTTGACGGGAGTGCTTCGATCTATTTGTGTTACGGCGATCTCCGTGTGGGATTGTAAAGTGTATTGGAAAAGAAATCTCTTCAAAAGTTTGTAAAATGTGAACAAGTAGCCCCTTAGCCTGCAGGTTTTATTGACATCCCAGTTGTGGGTGCTTGCTGCTCAGTGAAATATTGGAGAAAAATCGTACACCCACGCTTTTTAACTATCGGTGGGAGTATTTAGTGAAAGAATACAAATCTTAATCCAGTGTTCCATAACTTAACATTAAGCTGTCACCCGACCAAAATTCCTCTTTTTATTTTTATTTTTTATTAATAGTCGTGGAAAACAACAATGGAAGTAAACAAACTCCGTAAATATTAACTGATCATGAAATTGATAAAATCATTCAATTTATGAGAAACTAAGGGAGTCGTTTTGTTAAACTCTGGATTGGTTAAATAAAGCCAGCGTTACTGCGAGGAACATTTCGTTAGCCAACATACAAATTGCAAATTAAAAAACTTATTTAAAATGCCGAATCATTGTTTAAAACAAGGATATTTTGTGCCAACAAAACTGGACTAAATGGTAAAAATGTCAACTGAGTTCGACGAGTTTGAACATTTTGACCCCAACGGCTTGCTTCAGCGATTTGGCGGGGCCCGTCTCCACAACTTATCGGAGAAATTTGGTTGTGCCGCGAAGCTATGAAAGCGACGGGTGTGATTTTGTGTTTGTTTTGTTGGGGGTTGTGCCACGCCGAGGGGCCCACAACAGCCCAAGTCGAACCCTGCCCCCCGATTTGCAGCTGTTCTCCAGCCAGCGATGTTGAAACGCCCGGCTTGCGCCTTCACTGTCGTCCCCCAGGAGGCATGACTACCATGCGACACCTACAGCACGTGCCATCCAACACTGTCGAATTGTAAGTAGTCTTGTTGTCGTTGGTGTGCCCAATTTTTTTTTTTGGCATGTTATTTTTTTTAATAGCCTTACATCGTTGCTCCATCCGTAGCAGTAAGTCATGTTCTGCACGGCAGGAAGAATACCCACAAATAGGGCATAGGGGGACCCAAAGTCCGGGCGTCCCCCGAACAGTAGGGTCGGCACATGACAAAAAACACGGAAAATTGCTAATAAAGTGTGCGGAAGAGCAATAAAAAAAAAACCCTCAAAACTTTTCTTGGATGGCCCTGCAACCCTGCCCATAAAAATGGTAAAAATATCAGCCAGTTTTATTATTTGGCCTCATCAGTATCTTACGAAATTAGACAAAACTGCAATAAAATTCGTATAATGGCTTCTTAGCAGTTTAAGTTTCGTAGGGTACTGTTAAGGGTTCATAGCCTAATTATAACTTAATTGCCGAACAAAATGTAGGCTAATGATCTGCGAGGTTCCTACTGACATGCAGAGTGCGTCTGTTATTCTTAACAGTATGTACCCCCTCCCGTTTTTGCAACATTTACGTATGTTTCAATGAATGTAACAAACCTGTCTCGTATGGTGGAAAAATAAAACGTTTGCAACATAAGGCTATAAATCAGCGGTAAGTGACGTCATGTTGGTTACGAGATAGCATGGATGAAGGATTCTTTCCTCCATGGAGACAGCATCTGGAGGAGATAGCTACAAGGTGCACTAGATTAAAATGTAAGGGTAAACAACGGTATTTCTAGTAAAGACAGTGCTTTGAGAGCGAATTTCTTGGGCTTAAAAAAACTTTTTCTCCAACAACAAAAATCGCGCATTATAGGCTTAAGAAATCCAGTCTAATATCATTGGCTTCAGTAAGACGACCTTCTTTTTTCCCCCAGTGCCCCTTGCTGCTAACCCAGTTACTGGCTCCACCATAGACTTATATACAATACTACTACGTTATGTCACTGCTGTATACGTTTGAACCTGGGGTTCAGAATATGCCAGAACGCTAGAACGAGGTTCGCGGGAAATTTCAGAGAAGTGTGGAAATTCATTGAAAAACGTCGTGCCTGCAGAGTGAAAGGCTGTGGAAATGTGAAAAATCCGTAGGAAAATGTTTTGGGAAATTTTGTCCAGTACGAATTTTCTGCACCCCTGGTTTGAACTAAAAGTTGCAAAACTGAGTCGTGGGGCATAGGCCCTACATGCAAAATCTACCAAAGTGTCTGACACCCAGAATGTAAATTATTCCCCCGCTCCGTTCTGGCACATATTGATGATACGATAATGCAGAGGGAAAAGTACTTTGGGAGAGACCCGACAAATTCAGCAAAGGGTGCGTTGTGCTGTAAATTCCCCACAGGTTCCGGAATTGTCCCGGAAGCTGAAGCATTTTACGCTATTTTAGACCTATTTCTGCCTCCTCGAGTGCATGTTTTGTCTCCTATACCACGATCACGGTAGATTTTGTGTATATGCATACACGAAAGCCATCATGGAGGCATATAGGCTACTACCTTCAAAAACCAACCCCATGCACTGAACATTCAAAACGTAACGTAACCACTAAAAATGCTAAAGCAACGTAAATACCGTAAACCAATGCAAATTGTACCGAAAGATGTTACAGTACAGTAGCACAGCACAACAGTGGAAATTGTGCAGTAAAACTATCCGGCCGTAATACGACTTTGAATAGCTGGATTTATTCATTGAAATTGATGATGTGAAAAGAATCAAACCAGCGAACGCTGCATGACTACCCAAATGACATTGTTGTTTAGCCATCTACACAATTTTGTAGGTGTTTTGCTGACTGGCAGTGTGTTCGGATGCCCTTGTTGTACAAGCAGTTATCGGGAGTTAGTCGGTTCAAATACTGTCAATTAGGCCTTTAAGTTCTAATTAATATTTAGACCATTAGCCAAAGCCCAAAACCACTTGAAAGGTCTACTTACCCCTTCGCCAGGGACGACGCTAGAATCACTGCAGTGGGGAGGTGGCAGTGGGGCAGTAATTTTAGCCAGGGGCACGAACCGAAAAGTGCTACTTTTACGGTCTCACCCCCTCCAAAAAAAAAGTAAAAATAACACTATTGCAATTCTTTTTCACGCCAAACGTTCTTAACTGTTTTCTACACCATTTTTTTTAATACTTATAAAACCAGCTGAAAAAAAGGTGATTTTACAACTCTCACAGTAAAACCTAGGCTCTATCGATGTGACCTCAAGTCCTTCCTGTCGCTGTGAAAGAATCTAATGTAGTTTTCGTAATACGTAACCAGAATTTTCTTCGTTTATACATCTAATTTGATCTGATGGTGGGGGGGACTGCCAAGAATTTAGGGGGGAAGAGTGCGGGGGGGGGGGGG